>JAAROE010000829.1:0-11000 GCA_036365135.1 Miichthys miiuy | reverse complement strand
TACTTCCTTTAGGATGCTTAGTTCAACAAACCTCACTGGCACCCAATCTGCTACAAAGAAGAAAATATCCTTTGAAAAACAGCCAGGACTCTGTGATTGCAAAAGGAACTGAAATTGGTAGTTCTGAGAGTCACCTAAGTCTGAAACATTTAATCATCTTATCAGTAGTATCAGTAGTCAAGTCAAAGTCAAATCAAAATAGACTTTAAAGACTCAAATCAAAGTAAAGATTAAAGTAAAGTCAGTTGTGTGAAAATATACTAATTTGATAGTTACAGACTATTTTCACATCTACTTTCTCGTCTTTATGGAAAGCACAGGTCTTATTTAAAACAGTAACAATGACTCTGTTGTATTTACTGAGTAAGGGGGAACTTTTCACAGGTGCACAGGTGTAAATACTAAAACGAATGCATTCCAATTAGCTGCTTTAGTTTCAGCGTTCTGGCACTACAGTATATATATTGTGCTCACGGTTATGACTTAAATACAGTGGAGCCATCATTATTGCTATTAGGAACACCTGTACTTTTCCTACTATGGTGAAAATGTCTGTTTTGAAAACAAGAGCTACGGCAACTAAATGAAATGCAGCTGTCATTAATGTTATAGCTTTTAAACTTACCTGTGTTTGACTGATATTAATAATCAGAAGATTGAGTATGAGCAGAATGTGTGTGTGCAATATTGATTCACTGATTGGGATACGATCACTGATCATAATTACAACTTTCCTGGGAACAAACGCAAACTTTGTCGCATCAGTCATCTCACGACACTCAACAAAGCCATGATGCCACTGGGTCCGGGATATTCGCAATCAAAGCCTTCAACTGGGGCTTTGATGGTGAACATCTTGGACACAGTCAACATCAAGCTTACACACACACAAAAAAAGCATTTGATTGCATAATGTCAGTTATCTGATTCACTGAGCAAGACAATTTGATGAGGATTTTCTGGAAAAAAGCCTCATTATTTTTAATCTCTGAAAAGACAATAGACCTTTTTAACAGCAGACATTTCGACTTGTTATAGTAAGAAAACATAGTAACAATATTAACTCTCATAATACCTTCCGGTCGACTATGCAGTAGTGTTCCTCCATCATGAACTTTGACCCCAGTCTGGTTTGACTGGGACTCTTGTTTGACTCTTGTTGTTATGGATGTCAAATATTAGCCAGAACATCGCCAGCTCAGAGTAGACTGATGCAATTTTATTTTGTGTGTGTGTGTTTCTGTATGAATATGCCTTCACTTGCGTGGCAGTATGTGATCATAAGGGTGTGTGCACCTGGATGACGGGAGGTTGCTGCAAAGGTGGAGGGTGCATCTTGCTGAACATCCACAACCAAGCTGGCAGAGGCTGGTGTTCAGGGAAGAACCTGGTGTCATTTGAAGAGAGGTGTCACTAGTTCTCTCCCAACCTCCTCTAGGAACAGCCTCCTCCTGTTGCACTTCCCCTGATTTCATGCTGGGTGGATCTCAGACCACAATACAAATGCATTGTAGGCAGTTATGTTATAGAAGACCACCACCTGCAGACCTGCAGAGGTGTGCACAGTGGTATCCTGCAACAAAAGCAATAATGAATCATTAAAAATGTATACTTTTTTTTAAATATTAATTTTAGACTACATGCATTGCATTGCCTTTTGCATGAATTACAGTATATACTGCATGAGAAAAGTGCATTACCTTGTCAAGGTTGTCGATTCCTCTTTGTTCTGGTTGTAGTCCAGGATCATTTGGGGCTTTTTGTCTTTCCTGTGACTTACAGCGGCATCCCTATGACGAATGCTCATCAGACATACATTCTTTTGGAACGTTTTTTGGAATATAGGGCACCAGGGCGTGTTTCGTGAAGGCAAACTTGGATGAGAAACTGAGACTGTTTCCAATGGTCAGCTTCCTTATCAACAGCTCCTCACCAAGGACATACAATTTGAAGAAGATGTTATGTTACTATGTGTATCACGCCTAACCTGATTCTTTTCTGCCTGTCCATCAGAAGGTTTGCCAGTGTACACCTGCATGTTCAAGGCGTAGCTGGTTTTGGCATCACATGCCACCCAGATTTTAATTCTGTATTTGCCTGGTTTACTTGGCATGTATTGCTTGAAACCACAGCGACCTCAGAAGGGGACCAGACACTCATCCACAGTCACATTGTCACCTGGGTTATACATTAGATGCAGGCGAGCCACCCACTTGTCCCATAGTTTCCCACAGTAGTCCCACAATTTGTCTCTTGTAAGGTGTGTTGGTCAGGTTTCATGATCATCAAACTAATCAAATCAAAAAGGACCCTTGAGATCATATGGAAGACTTTCAGCGGCATTATAGCACGGAAAATTGACAGACTGGGCATGCCACAAACTAGCCGTAGCTTCTTTGCTTGATCTATACACCCCAGTGAGAATCAGCAAACCCAGGTAAGCCTGCAGGTCTATTTGGTCAATGTCACACTACTGGCTGCCATACACATGGTGCCCTCCAGGTTTGTCATTTTCAGCTCTATGTTCTCAATTGGTTGCGTCAGAAACAGCTCAAATGTTGACTTTATGCCATCAATATGAGCTATTGCGTACCTTGTTGGACCTTGATGACCCCTCTCTCTCTCTGCTCCCAACATTCGGCATTTGTCAGTGAAAGGGATAGAAGACCAGAGCAAATTGCTGTCCTTTGACTGGAAACTCTCTCCAATCTGAGCAGGTTCCTCTTCTTCCTCAGATGATTCATCCTCCTCTACAGTTGAAGCATGTTCAGTGTTGTCTTCTGTTTCAGACACATCTTCCTCTTTTTCTGACAGTTCCTCCTGGTCAAGTTCCTCCTCAGTGGGGTTCCAAATGAAGAACCTCTGCTGCAGTGTAGCTTCTCTTCATGGTGGTGTCTCAGATTAAAATGCAAAAAGCTGACCTGAGAGGTTTTGAGCTTTTATAACCATGTATACATCAAAGATAAAAGCATGGTTACGCACCTGTAGCTTTCAAGTTTTGTGTGTCTGTGTGTGTGTGTGTGTGTGTGTGTGTGCGTGTGTGTGTGTGTGTGTGTGCGCGTGTGTGCGCGTGCGTGTGCGTGTGTATGTGTGTGTGTGTGTATGTGTGCACGCGTGTGTGAGAAAGATAAGACAGTGAGACAATGATCCAGTATGCACAATAACAGGACCCTGAAACTGAAGCAGCTACATGTAATTCAGCCAACATCAATGTTATTATATTCTGAATAAGCAAACATGGAAAATTTTTTCCATCAGTTTTGGTTTTAGTTTGATGCTTCACACACCGCATGATAAAAGGGTCAACCATGACCATCCTTAACTAAGACATGCAAACTCTCACACACCCAAGAATGCGGCTTACATCACTGCCCTTTCATCTAGTTGGTGTTAGTACCCACAACCAGTCAAGATTCGTCCCTTTGGGTCCTATCACTTTTATTGGCCAACAGCCAGCCTGCCCTTCCCACCTCCCCCTTGATAGCCTATCAGTGTCTCCACACTACCGTTCAGTAAGCCAATCAAAGGGTAGGGAGTCCAAAGGGGCCACCTATCAGGTTGATAATCAGGAGGTGCTATTATGGCTCATTAGAACGGAGTGTGCTCATAATGAGAGATGTTAACGAGGACCATTAACAAGGGTGGGAACACACTGACAGCTGCTCATTCATTTTAGCAGCGTTTTTTTTTTTGTTTTTTTTTTAATGTTTTTGTAATTGCCAAAACTGTGTTTAACTTGATGCTGAACTCGACATTGGGTTTCATGAACATGTAGTGGCACAGAGACCATGGTTTCTCAGACTTCTGGTTCACTTCTGATTTAACCTCCCCTTCCAAGTGTGTATGAGAACCTACAGTGGCCCGTGAAACTCGCGACAAAATACACAACAGCCCCAATCAAAACCAATGTTTTGTTTTGTCCATTCTGGGATACCATGAAACATAGCAGTGCAACATGGTGGAAAATGGATGCATATGTGTATTGACAGTATCTTGACTGGTGAATTAACCCATATTATTTAACAGTACTTTAAGTGACTAACCTAATACACCTAATCTCATGAGAAAGGGGTCAAAAGCCCACCAAAAAGTATTCACCAACTCAAAACAACAATACTGTGTGTTGTTTCTTTCTTGAGGAAAGAATCTCTGGCCGAGTATTACAATATTCCTAAACTAAATAGTACAGACACAATCATGGGTAGCTCATGTCTCTCATAACAACAGGTCAGCAACAATATGACTTAGCTTCACTCACACCACTTTTGTAATTTGAGTATTTTACTAAAATCAGTCAAGAGCCCTAAACACACAAAACACAAAACTAGACAATAGACAAAGATAGGCAAGGTTGGTGGGGATGAAAACAGACGGAAAAAGATGGTGAATACTTGACTTAACATACAGAGGCCAGAGACGTCACTCTAAATTAATGTTCTTCTGTCACTGCTGGATGTAAAAGTTGCAAATATTTGATTAACATTAGATATAACAAATGTATTGTGTCTTTTATTTATTTTTACTTGTAACCTTATGAGGAAGTATTTTGAAATTTACAAATTGCAAATAAATTAATATAGTTGAACAAAAATGTTAACACAATGTAACCCCGCATTTACTGTATAATTAGCTAATAACTATTTTTGTGGAACACACAAACAACACCCAACATGGAGCATTCAGTGTTCCCTTTGTAAATAAATAGACAAAATACTGAGAACAATCGTCCGCCCTGCTGCCAAAATCTCTACATTATGCTTATAATAGTATTCTCAAACTCACACACACAAATACAAAAACTCATGCCAACATGCAGACAGTCAGATATTTAAGTTAAGTTAAATTGTCTAAAAGAAAAAGAAAAAAATACAACGAGATCAAGCCAAGATGTGGCTTGGTTAAACAACATGTCCGGATGTTCTAGTATAACATGTGTTTAAGGTAATAAATAATGAAAAACAATTCATGGCAGGTTGTTAGAACAGATTTAGATAAAATATAATAATATTAAATATGAATTATATAATATAATTAACCAATAATCCAGTGTCAGAATCATATGGATGCTTTTTTATCATATCTGTTTGTGAACATAGTTTTCACTGTATCATAAAAACTCTTATAAACTAATGCTATGTTAAAACACTAGCTTAGCAGGGCCTCAGCAAAGGACACAGCACGATGTTTGCTTGAGGACACATGTACTGTTTACTGTTGTGTCTGTTTTCAATTCTGTCGTCAAGTATACAAAATACATTGTATATAGTATAACATAATACATTTATATAATACATTTTTGTATCTGTGCACACATAACACAATATATGCAAACATAGCCACGTGTAACACACAGGCCGACAGAAACAATGATGGCACAGCTGAAGACATGACGACGAGACAGGCAGGAAGGAGAGAGAGACGCAGGCAGACTCTCGTGACTGGAGAAAACACACCCACACTCTCCCCCTTTGTGCAACCAAAACAGACCTTTGTGCGTATGTGCATGTCCTCAATTAGCTTTACTATACAGATAAGATTGGCTCATTGGTTTACGTAACTGGAAACACAATTATCAGCCGTCTACAACTGTTCCATGAGGCAGGAAGCAAAAGGAAGACAAATCTAATCCTTCCTCACTGATTTCTAGTTTTATTTCCAACTTGGGAGATTCTATGTTTGGGTGTCAACCAAGCAGCAGCCTGGATGGTAAGTGAAGCCAGTGCAAGTGCCAAAAAATAGTTTTGGTCTCTATAGCTAATTTCCCCGTTCATGACAACATGACAACCAGCACCACATATTTTCAAAAAGGTGCTTCAGAAACCTGTGGGTGACATCATGCATATGCTGTCCATACTTTTTACTGTTATTGGTGTCAACACAGACAACATTTTTCACAAAGAACTGAAAAATATCAACAGTTGTTTGGAAATGACATACAAATTCCTGATAAGAACAGTTTTCGCAGACTGATGTTTTACTTGAAATGTTGAGCTTGATGAATGGGAAGACAATGGATGGATGCAGATTCACATTCTCAGATTCTTTGAAATGATTCATGTATTTGAAATTGTGTTTCATAACAACTTAAACCCAATTGCTACTGCTGACAGGACAAGAAACATTTCAAGTCAAAGTGAATATTAACAGAAAAAAAAGTCAAAATTAGGAGCAATCATGCCATGGTTCCCAATGCAGTGATTACATGTCATCACTCTGTAGTATTACTGTAACATCAAGAGGCAGGAAGTACTTAGTGGTCACACACAACGATAATGATCAGTGCTCAGCCTGCGCACGTGACACTAGAATGGGCCGTGTGCATTAGGAGATTAGCTTCCTAAATCAGCTCTGAAAACTGTTTTAACATCATTTCAAATTCAGAAGGTCTGGATTTGGAAATAAAACATATAATCTGACTCATGGAAAGTGAACAATAACTTTTATAGTTGCTTTATGCTCCAGTAGTCTTTTTTTAAATATCAATTTACTCAGCTCAGAAGTGTATATAGAGCAACCTGGATACATACAGTATTCTGAAGACAGAAAGTATTCAGTATTAGCTCTAAATTTAATCAGCACTTTCCCCTAAATATTATTGCTAAATGTTTAAATTATAAAGGAGCTAATCACTATATCATACAATATGTGAGAAAAACAGTTCTGTCATTGGGAGTGTAAAAGTGGGAAAGATGAATTTTATGTATTTCTTTATTTCCACATTCTTCTGTCAAATTCCACAAATCTCTCAGGTCAATCTACAATAATCTGTAAATCGCCGTGTTTGTCTGTATTGGACATACTACTACTCTACTACAATTACTACTAATAATATTACTACATAAAATTAATTATTATTAGTAGTATTTCACTTTAAATTAACTAATTGATGTGTGTGTGTATATATATATATATATATATATATATATTGTGTAATAGTATATAACAGTTTGCAGTCTTATTTTTAATTCTAAATTAATGGATGCATAATTTTACACTGACTTGAGAAAATCTTTGATCAAGTAAAAATAATTTGTGTGCTTCGCTCTGCTAAAATGTACTGAATGTATACTTATTATACATATAAATGAACTATCAATACTGCAAATAAAAGTTAATATTACATTTAAGGAAAATTAATCAATGAGGAAAATTTAATTTCCTGCTATGCTACTGGAATAAGAGGAAAAGCATATTTCCTGCCAGTACTATGATCTTTTACATACAATGCTATAACAGTGCAGTAAAATATTAACATCACAGTAATCTAAGTACTGCTTACCCCTCGCACGCAGAGCCATGGTTTGTGCTCACATCTGTAACCTCATCACTGTGACTGAAATAGCAGCAGACCGGCCTCTAAACAAAAGAAATGCTTTCCTACTCTTCCATTCTCTCTATTGTTATCAGTTTATATTTATCCACAAAGAAGACAGTTAAGGAGGCGCCCTGAAGTCATCCCAACCTTTGTGTACGCCAACCATTGTTGTCACATAAACAACTAATAAATAAACAATGCAGTGTGTTCTCCTCCTGTACGCCGTATGTGCGTGCAGTGTGTGTTTTTCACTGTGTCGCATCTATTCTTCTGACAGACCCTGCACCTCCACATTTCTTCAGCTGATAATGGGAGAGACCCGGACCATTTCCTGCTCTGTGGTCCTCTCTTCCTGACATCTTGTGCCATATAGGAAAGTCATTGTGGACACAGACACTTTGGGGACACAGACAGGTGACAGACATGTAACATCTGTCTGTCTGCTTGGTTTGCTTTGAGCATCTGGGATTGTCACAAGAAACTGTGTGAAGAGTGGCACAAAGTATGGTACTATCGTGGTACTAGCCATGTCCCTCATCAAACAGCTGGGCAGTCTAAACAATCCTGAATGTCACAGAGTCTCTCATCAGATCTTTCAACTTCGAGAACATCTCAACTGGCAGATCACTGCAGATGTGCTCTTGATGTTCCATCGCTGTGATTAAAATGCAGCCGCCTGTAACAATAACATCAGATTGTGACAACTGAGCACTACACAGAACACTTAAGGAATTGCATCATTTCATATCAAGTGGAATAACTGAGGGAAATGCTCCTGAGACATTTGTATGAGACAGGATGAGGGACAAAGAGAGAATCTACCTCTCTTGATAAAATAAAAGATCTCATCCTGACATTTTTGTACATTTTGTCTAATATATGACATTATGGCATTTCAGTTCTGTTGTCTGATCGACTCTAAATTCTTCACTCATTCAGTCCATCATCAATCTGTCATCTGAAGCCTCTCTGCATCATTCAGTTAGACTATAGACAGTTAGACTAGGCGTGCACTGTCATTGTTACCATACATTACTGAAATTCAAAATACAATCAGCAGCAACAATAGAAGGAAGACAGATGGTACGCTGCTGTGCAGTCAGCTTGTCTAGAAACTAAGCATCTTTATATGTGTGCTTAGACTAATCAACTGTCTTTTGGAGACAACCAAAGCAGAGTACCTATCCTCGGAACTTCAGTCTTTGGTGTGGCCCTCACTGATGAAAGCTTTCTTCAAATGATGAAAAATTTAGACCCAAAAACATGTTCCCTTTTCTGCTTGTGCGACGCCTGCTGCCTGAAAATCTATTTCCCATTAGTTGAAGTTTCCACGGACATTTTGAACTGAAGGGGAAGTTGTTGACTGTATCCCAGCTCAGTCTTACAAACAATGTTTTACAAAAATGGAGCCCTGTTTATTTAACTTATAGTTTATTTTGCATTCCATTACATGAGTGAATGAATTCATTTCCAAACACTGCAGCAGGCTGTGAGTGGTTTGCCAGCAGCTGATATTTCACTAGAGCTTCCGTTAAGGATGTTTTCTTCCAAACACATGCAGCCTCTCATTTAGCAGATATCATTAAAAGTGACCGCTCTGTACTTTGGATTTTTAATCAGTTGTCTGATGTTGAGAGAATGAGGAAAAAATAAAGTACATTTTATGAATGAACATTTATCTAGTAGGCAGCTTGTGAGTACCAGATTCACATTCATTCATGTGTGAGAAGTCAGTCAGAGTGGAAAAATCAGCACTAGACAGGGTAGATGTTCAGTGACAGTGTTGGGCAAACTTGCACGTAAGCTCTCCATGCTGCATTACTCTAAGTTATTTGTTAGTGGGTCTTATCTTAGCTTTTAGTGTTGGCGGAGACCTTTTCTTTTGTTGTACTGTGGCCTTGGGGAGTTGATGAGGGGAAAAGGGAAGATTTAATCCATAAACACATACAGTAAACCATCTCGCTCACAAATAGGAAGACAGCAACTCATGGTTCAAATCTTGCCCTCCAGATAAATAATTAGAGTTGTTCATCACTGTAACCATTCATCCTGTAATATCATCCACATCATTGTTTCATATCATTAATATCATCCATACTGGCTTCCAAAGTAAGAGATGGGAAGAAAAAAAGGCAGTCCGCATTTTGTATACAATGTTTTAGACGGTCCAGCTGAAGCTGATGTGACGCTTCAACAGTTAAAAGTTAGTCAAATCAAATCTTCCAATCTTACAAAATTATCTTGTGTTTTCCTGGACAGTGTTTCCTTCCTGAGCAGCACATCCATAGAGACACAAAGAATAAAATTTTGTACTGAGTACACAGAACCATGGGAACATATCCACTTGATTTGAGAAAGTCAAACAGCTGAGACCACGTATTATGTTTGGTTGACGTTTAAAGTCTCTAATCACAAACAATGGAATAGCATTGGGAGGGCATCTCTGATGCCAGTACAGACAGTAGGGATGATTACAGAAACCAAAAACTATGCATATGTAATTTTAGATATACTGTACATAGTTTTAAGTCAAAGATGACTTTAAAAGTCATCTTTGAAAAGTTATAGCCAGGTTTTAGAGCTCTAAACAGCTTAGAAACAGCGCTCCTTAAAGTAACAAATAATTTCCTTTTAGCAGCTTACAGCGGAGAGAGCACCATTTTAATTCTTTTAGACCCTCAGTGCAGCTTTTGACACTGTAGATCACACTATTTTAATTCACTGTCTTAAAACCTGGCTGTGCTTCGAAGACACTGCATTAGTTAGTTTTACGCTTACCTTTTAGAAAGAACCTACTCAGCCACCATATAATTACTCATCCTCTACAAGCTCACATTACCTGTGGTGTACCACAAGGTTCAATTTTAGGTCCAATTTTATTTTCTATTTACATGCATCCACTTGGCCATATAATCAAAGGTTATAATGTCTCATTTCATTTCTATGCAGATGACACACAGATAAACCTCCCCCTGAGACCTTGTGAAGAAGTCTAGTTGCTGTTTTAGACTTAGTTAGTGACGTCAACAACTGGATGGCACAAAATTTCTCGAAATCATTAGTCTCATCAGCTCAAAATGGCCATGGCCACTTCTCTGCTTGGGTGAAGCCCACTGCCTGAAATTTAGGAGTAATATTTGACTCAAATCTCAGCTTTGCAATGCAATATCAAAACAAGTTGTTCAGTCTTGTTTCCTTCAGTTTAGAATCATCTGCAGAATTAAACATCTCACGCTTTGACCTGGAAAAAGTCATCCATGCACTAATTTTCTCTACACTATACTACTGTAACTCCTCTAAAAAGTCACTCTCTCGCCTCCAACTAGTTCAAAATGCAGCAGCTAGGCTGCTTCCTGGTTTTAATCCTGACTTCTCTCCACTGGCTTCCTGATTGATGTAGAATTGATTTCAAGATTTTATTGATCACCAGACATCTGAGTCTGGCTCCGTGTTACATAGCAGACATATTGACCCCTTATAAGCCAGTCTGCACCCTAAGGTCCTCAGATGGGCCCCTTCTGGCTGTTCCAGAAAAAAAACCTGCCTGAGGAGATAAGGCATAAGTAAGTGATGTAAGTGATTTAAGTGACATAAGTGACGTCGTCTTATAAAAAGTGTTGTGTGAATGTGTATGATAGTGTGTATATGTTTGTGTGTGTATATCTATTTATTTATTTATTTATAT
>JAAROE010000828.1:0-12000 GCA_036365135.1 Miichthys miiuy | reverse complement strand
GACGCACTGCTATATCACATACAGGCGCTCTTTAGATACTTTAGGTGTACTTTGCTTATTCCAGCCTGTGAAGAGCTCATAGGTCATTGTCAGAAATAATTTACACAACTATATTGTGTTACACTAATGAGTAGAGTGGGAGGATGGGTATGAAATTTGCAAACCCAATGGTGAAGAAGTGGTACATCATTAAGGGAGGGAGAATGAAGGAGGAGGAGTGAAGGGAAAGAGGACGGAAGGAAGTGACGAGAGTGTGGCTACCAAGTCAAGGTGGATCCAATCCTTTCCTTATGATAAATATATTCCTGGTAAAAATGTTCCTGTTCATAAATACAAACACACATGAACTACAAAATCACCATAACCACCAAAAATGAATACATATATTGAAATACAATATTTTCATTATTTCTACTTCATTTTGTTAGAGTAGTCTTCTTTGTCGTTCGCCTCCTCTAATGTCCTTTTCAACAGCTTCTAACACAATGACTTTCAGTATGTTGGGGTTGTCACATAGGCCTAACGTTCTGCAACCCGCCTTTTTTTTTTCCTACGTGGAAAAAGCCACAGGCGCACTCCAGTCTATAAACAACATGTGTGGTGTTGCAAATGGCAAAGTGTCTCATTTGATATATGTGCATCTTGAAAACATTATCACAATGATTGCATCTCCCACTTTTAAAAGATCCACAGGGCTTTGGTAGCTAAGTTGTTCTTGTGGGAGGGGGGAGATAGTTCATAGGCTGTTCTGTGAACATCTGCTAGAGAGATTTTTTTTTTATATGAGATACTTGTTTACTGGATTGCGTCACAAACTTTTGAAGAATGGTGTCTCTATCTCCAGAGATCTCTTTGGTTTGGAGTAATGGTTTTCTATTGAAGGACTTATATATGTTTTCTTGTTCAGTGAAGCAGTTTGCTGTCTGTAGCCTTGTCATCTAACTTTTCCTCTGTGTCACATATACATCTTAGTCATTGTAAATGGCCAAATGGAATATTGTCTATAAGAGTGTTTGGATGGAAACTATTGTCCCTTAAGACTATTTCAATTTTCTATGTAATTGAAATGCATACGTGGCCTAAAAAATGTTTTGAGTGTAGAAACAAGACAGTCTAGAATATCTTTTAGTAGGAAAGCATGTTTTTTTCCCTGTGATTCGGATAAGCAGGGAAAATACATTTGAATATGAAAATTATTTTTAGGACAACCAAAACAAGATATTTGCATGTGTTGGAACCTTTGTCCCTTTATAGACCCTTTGAACATATAGCTGAAGGTCAGGAAGGGAAATAAGTACAAATACAGCTGCAGCTGGGAGAGCGAATCATATTCAAATCGTGGACGGAGAGAATGCCGACAAAGTGAGTGGCAATTTTTCCACTTTTGAGTCCTCACAAAGTCTTCTTTTCGATGTAGGTAGATATGTTTGTGTCATTTAAAAGAAATTGAAAACTGTATTTCTGATCTCAATTTTTTCATCTTTGGTCATTTGACCCCAGTCAGCTGACTATATTTTCTTCTCCATAGTATGATGCTGTGGAGTCTATTGATCATCTTTCTGATTGGTAAGCAGCTGACTTTACGCACATCCACGTCAGTGATCTTTTAAATGATCGATGCGCAGCGTGAGAAGTAGAGCAGATCCACAAAAATGTGCATCGTGGATAAAATAATAAAATGGTTAATTGTGTTTTACTGTCACTTCCTCTACGCTCCCGAATGCAGCACAAATTGTCATTTTTTATAGAGAGGATTTGACCTATGTGCCTAAGTATTGACAGAGCATTTTGTGTTTACTACTGTTCTACCATGAAATAATACCAGTACAACTTTGACATAACGAAAATCCCAAAAATTGCAGCGTCAACAGGAATTCTTTTATAATCTTCTGGCATTTCACAGGATGGGCACACTTGGATGGTAATGATGATGATTGTTATGGTAGGACTAAATGCATTTCTTTACACTCGTCAATTCTGGTTGTAATACACTTGAATTTTCATGCTTCCAGTAACATTTTTCCAAGGATAACAATAGATTCATCACTATGGCTTGATTTCACAGAGTGTAAAGATAAATGTCACAGGATCAATCCCTGACAAAATAATCCCCTTTCTTCACAGCCTCCAGTTATAGGGTGTGTTGGATGCTGAGGTGTCTATAGAACTTGTTGTCTTTTTCAGTTTAGTCTCCAAAAGAAGCAAAAAAAAAAGAGATTTCCTCCCCACAGAACCACAAACATCAAACCTCCTGCCCATTCTTTTTCTCATCCTCTTACTGTATGTTCATCTTTTTTTACTTCCAGTCACAATGTCACATGATGATGTGTTTTTTCCAGAATCCCCCTTTGAGCTAATCGCAGAGAACAAGACGTGGGATGGTGCACTGAACTACTGCAGGGACCAGGACATGGACCTGGCTTCCATCCTTGATGAAGACGCCCAGGCCTGGGCTGAGCTGGAGGCTAAGAAGGCCAACAGTCCATTTATGTGGCTGGACCTTCATTACACCTGCACCCTGGAGTTCTGGTTCTGGGTCGATGATCATCACTTAGATTTCACTCACTGGGCTCCAGAGGATGTATCAGTAGATTGTTACATGAGTGGTGCCATGGAGACAATCTACAGGGAAACACTCTTGGTTCAGCATGTCTGACTCAGGAGTTCAATTTCATCTGCGCAAAGTAAGAGAAAAATGTTGTTTTTTACATTTTTAAACACCATGAGTCACTGGTGACACTGACTAATTCTCCCCTAATATGGGTTGTAGGTGTTAGACCACTGCAGCAGCTTTCCGGATAAAAATGGTGGAGTGGAACACCGTAAGTGTGAACAGATACTGCTTGATTTGAACAGTGTGTGTTGTCACTATTTTTTGGACCTTTTTGTGACAGTTTTGTAATGTGTTTACGTTTGTTGCAGTGAATCCTTCATGATACTGTAATATGATTATTATATTATACTAAAATTATCAGCTGCTGTGGGACTTTTGCTTGCATTTTTTTGTAAACAAATCATGGATATTGGGATATTAAGTAAATGTTTTATTGTTGTGTTGACAGTGGATGCTTGGCATTTGAATTGGCTGAGCATTTTTTGTTGGTTGTAGTTTTGCTGTGAAAAATATTTTAAAAGTTTAAAAAATTAATTTGTGTATCAGGTTGCTATTCAGTGTGTTTTTATATGCTTATTTTACAGCCTTTCATATGTACTTATGGGATTTACTGTATTTCCTCTGACTGCATCAAAATGACATGAAAGTACTGTGTATATTAATTTATGAGTCTTTTCACTCTGTTTTTGGGTTGTCGAGTCAAAATAAAAGTTCAGTTATTTGAATGATTTATTGTCTTTATGTTAATGGACTTCCCCATTTTCATCATGGGTCGGAACCTTCCTGCCCGGAACCATTGCCTGTAGACACTGTATTAGTCGTGAATTTTAGATATAAGGACAGCGTTACCACGAGTGTGTAAACAAACAGTAAGTGAGCTACAGTTAGCCTGTTAGTTTGTTGGACACACTTTCCTGATAAACCTGGATGGTACATGGTACTTCTGGACTTAGGATGGAGATATTTGGAAGCACGTTTGACGAATCGATGTTCTCGGAGGCGAAAGACCGAGTCCCGGCCTGTCTGTCGTCTTATAACGCCAAACTGTGTGAACCAGAGGTGAGAGGCTCTGTTCAGTATTCGCTTCACTGACATGACATAACATCTTTAGCTTCATGTGCTGGACATGGATGAAGTGAGACTGTCTTGAAGGCTAAGCTAAGCTAGCTACAAATAATAATAATAATCACAGATGAAATAAAATAAACCAAATCATACGTATAATGTAACACACATAAGATGTATAAATAGGATAGATAGATCTTTTTTCACAGCAGCCATTTTGACATGAAATAGTAGGTGAACGCAGGTGTTTCCAATGACACTAATCAAGGTTCAGTTCCATTTAGTGTAGCAGAGACTTTCCAGTGAGCCAACATGCAGCACAGCAGCACCGTGACTCTGTTTGACCTGAGTGGAACGGGACCTTAATTAGTATCATTGATAACACCCGTGTTTACACTACCGTGTCATATCGACATGGTGTGCTGTGAAAAGGTCTGTTGACATAAGTTAGCATATTTAGCCGTAAGATAAAATATTTCACTGCATCACCTTTTACACGGACTCATTTATTAAAATAGTTTTAAATGACATTTGGTGGAGCTGTGTTATGTAACATATTTGCTTCTGGTTTCAGTAAGAGTTTCAAAAGACACAAACATGTTGAGTATATGTGACTTCAGTTCATCTACCCATCACCAAATTATTATTACTTATTTAGTTCCATTAACAATGTATAGTAGAAGCTCACAGAAATGATTAGATGTAACAAATAATAATGTGAATTTAGTTGAATTTTATTTATGTAATACCAAATCATAACAGATGTTATCCCATGACACTTTCCATATAGAGCAGGTCTATAACGTACTCTTTATAATTAAAATGTCCATCCTACTTACTCACCCATAGGATGACAGGTTACAGAATAAATTTAGGTAAAGGAGAGAAAACTATAAGATAATAAGATATTTAATAATTATTAAAAGAGAAGAAGGAGAGAAAAAGAAAAAATATGTCACTACTATAAGAGGATATACTCTACTCTTTATTTTCTCAGTCATAAAATTCCAGAAAGAAAGAGCCTCTATATCTTAGCAAAGTTTTGAGAGGACCATTTGATTGTGTTTTAACGTTTAGGTTTAAAAAATGACTGTGATTGAGTGTGTATCTTCCATTTTAGCTGAAAGTTATCACCACATAGGATTTATGTAGTATGGTGTTGAACCAAAGTAGGCACAGACTGGGTTAAAACATGTCACTAAAAGCTTTAAAAAAACTTATCCAGAAGGCGGAGAAGCGTGATCATCGACAGTGAAAGTTTTTATTGACGCTTCACTTGCACTGCACAAAGAGCACTAAGGCTGACGGCCTCATGAAATGTTTTTAAATTCTTGTCTCCTCTTGTTTTTCTCCACAGTGGTTTTGCGAGAGCGCTGCTCTCGATACAGATGATTCTTTGGAGAAGCAGAAAGTCTATAAGTTCAGAGGCGACTTGGCTGTGAGACAAGGGAACTATCAGGTAATAGTCAAACCAGTCATCTCATTTGTAATGCTTATTAAAGTTGGTGGCAAGTTAAGTTAAACACAAAATTCAATGTCCTTGATAAATTTACATTTTATTTGCCAGCTTGTCCGTGGGGATACTTATACAACACTGTTACGGGTCAGTATTTGAATGTTTCCAATGAGATAACAACATATAGCCCTTGAAGCCAGCAGGCTCATTCGTGTGAGGTGACATTTCCTGATGGCGTGGAAAAAGACTTCTGACACATTAAGTCACATCACACTGAAGCTCTCATCCTAAATAAAAACAAGATGAATTGTTGAAACGTTGCAAACAGCTGTAGTTTCTTGCTATCATTCATACCACTCTCCATTGTCCAGTGTGAAGTGTGACATTAAAAACCCTTGTTGTGATTCTGTCCTCGCTGTTGTGGTGGGTATAGAAAGCCTTGGATGCATACCACAACTGTCTGGAGTGGCTCGCTGACAACAACCTGACCATCAGAAGAGATGTACTGGAGGGAATGGCTCGATGCTGTACCAAACTGGGACAGAGAGAAAGGGCGCTGGACTTTGCTGATTTACTGGTAATTCTTCCATGAGTTTTTTTTTTTTTTCTGAAAGGATTTTCATACACAGAACAGTACATATAAGTAACTGGAACAACCTACTGTTGTTGTGAATTTGTTCATATGTCATGTAAAAAACTAAACTCAAAATGAATAACATTTCATTTGTATACTTGATCTTGTTCCAGAGCAAAGAAGCCTCCAACACCTGTCACCTGACCAGCCTCCTACTCCTTAAGGTCAGCATTAACCAGAACACAGATACACACACAAACAAACTAATTTCCCTCTTTTGTTGATTCAAATCATTATTTGGAAATAAAATTATTTATTTAAAATGTAAACCTTTCCTAAAGGTCACCATATACCAGCATTTTGGAAGCGTAAGATCCAAGATGTCGTCTCTGCAGCAGCTGTGTGGCCTGCTACCCTTCAACCCCTGGAACTGGTACAACCTGGGACAGATGTGTCTGCAGCTGCTGGAGAGCAACAGGACCATGGGTAGGATGGATTTAATTTCCTGTCTTAACACTCACTTGTTGACCTGCTGCCATTCAGTTTTAAAACAAGTTGTTGAGGGGTGTCGTTTAGCTCAATTGGTAGAGCAGCCGCCCCATGTACAAAGGCTTTGCCGCGGTGGCCCAGGGTTCGAATCCGACCTGTGGCTCTTTCCTGCATGTCATTCCCCATCTCTCTCTCTCCCTACATTCCCGTCACTCTTCAAGCTGTCTCTGTAAAATAAAGCTCAAAAAGGCCAAAAAATATCTTTAAAAAAAACAACAACAAAAAAAACAAGTTGTTGAAACAAACATGTAGATTAACATTAAACTGATGTGATCTGCTGTATTTATCTTAACTAGGACAGTGTTCAGCAGAGGTGCAGTGTAATGGAGAGACTGAGGAACAACAGGAGGAGGCCACAGAGCTCGACGAGGATAGAATCTGGCTGAAAGCTTGTACCTGTTTCATCAGGACGAGGTAGATCTGTGATGCAACAGTTGAATGCGTGCTATTCATGAAGAGATTAAATGTAAATCATAGTGTCTGAAATGCTTCTTGTCTCTTCTCTCAGACTCCTGTTGAGAATCCTTCGGCAGCAGCAGTCCTCCTTTGTGCTGCAACGCAGTGAAAACGTCATACAGAGCACAGATGAGATGTTGCAGCGGCTAAATCCTAAAGAAACAACCCTGCAGACTCTCACCGAGGTGAGGACATGCTCCTGGTTTTGCATTCGTATTGGCCTCCTAGGTTTGGGTCAGTGGATGGGTTTTTACAGTTTCTCTCACTTCTATTTCCCAGGTGATGTCAGAGGACCTGATCCCGGAGAAGATGAGGGAGGACTACCAAGACGGGGAGAGTCTGGCCAGTGTGCATTTACAAAACTTTAGGGAGCGCTGGTGGAACAAGATCTTACTGACTGGAGTGCTAGAGACTGATGGCGGTCATCATCAGGCACAGACAGACACAAAGTCCTGATACTGCAGTGATGCCTGTTTACAGAGAAGTTGTCAGACAGGAAGAGACTGACGAAGATGCAGAAGATGGCTCTGTCACAGTGCAGAGCCATCAAAGAGGAACAATAACAGACTGGACGAACTGAAACAACACATTGATATCACAAGTCCTCATACATGCAGGACATATACAGGTCAAATGCTAACTTTCAATGCTGACAATCTCAAAAATACAGTATTTAAAGGTTTTAACCTTAAAATGTAACAGAATGACTCATGTACACCTGTTCCAGCAAACAGACAATTGCACATTGAATGTAATCAGAGTATATCCTACATTATCAAACAAACGAGACATCATTCATGTTTCATCCACTTCATACTGTACAGGAAACAAAGTGAGACCATTTTAAAGTCTTTTAATGCTTTGCCTGAAATGTAACAAAAATGCCTTAACATGTTACTTATAACATATCTTAAAAACAAATAAATAACAACAGCTCCATAGGAGTGCCTTTCTATTGTATAATCTAAATGAGCCAATCGTTAACATTATTAGTTCCACCTGTGCTTCTGTGTATGAAAAGTCAAAATGCTGCTGCTGTGAACTCATGATTCACGCATTTATCTTCACAGTTCAGGAGGAACATCAGCTGTTGACAAGAATTAGCAGCTGGCACTGTTACATCTCCTCAGTAGTTGGACAGTTTCCACAGTAACAGAAGCAAAGCAGGTGGTCATACTTTTAATGCAGAATGATAAAAACATGCTTTCATTTTAGCTGAAATGAGCAGTTAGGACAGACTTTATTCTCTTATTGTACATGGATAATGAAAAGCTGCAACACGGTACACAGGCAACCGCAACACAGAATTTTCTGCTTTTATCAGTTTTATATCATCTTAAGTTCAGTGATTTGTGGGGTTTTTTTATTCTGTAGGTCGAGCAAAATAAGTAATTCATTTTGTAAGTAATGCAAGATTAGTAGGCAAGTCGTAAATATAACCTTATGAATTATAGTGTTAAATGTTTAAAATAAAAATGTAAAAAGAAGCTTTTTGTTTACGCTTCAATCCAATTGTAAAAATTTTTCCTTTTACAACCACCAGATCTTTTTCACAGCAGCCATTTTAACAGAAAATAGTAAAATAGTAAGGTCATCGCAGGTGATTCCAATGATACTAATTAAGGCTTCATTTACTGCAGCAGAGACTTTCCAGTGAGCCAACATGCACTACAGCAGCACCCTGACTCTGTCTCTGCCCCTGACTTTGTATCATTGGAAACACCCGTTATTATTTCATGTCAAAATGGCTGCTGTGAAAAAATGTCTGTTGATCAAACAAATTAAACCTACGTTTATTTAGAGGCGTTCTGTCCCATGTTAACCCGTGACTCCACCCAACGTCTACCTGAGCAGAGGTCTAATCAGGTAATGACTGAAAACACCTGTGTGGGTGTGCTGCAGCTGGTCCTTTGACAAACAAAACCTTTTTAAATCACATTTTGTCATAAAATTCTGCAGCCTTTCCACGCATAAAACATTACGTGATCCCAAAGATGTTTTGTTTTTGCTAACAGTTTGTTTTTAAGAAAATATTCATGTATTTTACAAACAAAATGTACCAAAGCTGATGCTTTAAAAACACACATCTGTCTTAACTCATAGGTTTCTAACAATAATAAGACATATATAGTTTAATATAATGTTTTGTTTTACACAGTAGAGTAATGCTGTATGCTTCACATGAACAGATGACACTCTGATGATCATTGACCTGGATGATTATGTCTTCTGCATGCCTGTGCGTGAGGACCTTTCTCTATATTTCAGGTGGCAGATGTTGGTTATGTTTGGGGTAAGAACTGCTCCTTTGAAGCCTGCTGACTGTCATGTCAGTCATATTTTTGCTCCTTTCTAATGATGTATTCATGTTGCTGTGAAGCGGCCTCCAGCCCGCCGGCTGTCCCGTCCTGTAGGTGGTGTCGAAGGAGCTGCGGCGAACAACATGTCTGGGTCTTGCAGCTTGATTCTGAGGCATCCAGTTTAATCTTGGAGGCTGCTGTTGATGTCCTTTGGTTTCTGTACCTGGTGAGAACAGCTTGGAGTCCTTCTGGAACTGAGGTTTAAGATGAGTGCCCATGGCTGTTGGTCCTGATCTTGAACCTGGAGCCTCTGTGGTTGGGTGTAGTTGGTGGTGCTTCTGAGGCTGCCTTCTGCTTTCTAGGGGCGGCGCTTTTGTTTGTGGCCCAGACAAGTGCCCTCTTGGGTGGGTTAGAGGGAACAGGAGGCCAGTCTTTGCTTCTTTTTGCTGTGATGTAGAAGGAGACAAGACTTTGGAATGATCAGATTTAAAGTCCACCTTTGGTTTCAAGTTTTGTGAGCAGTACCATTGTCGACTTTGTGTGTGTTGACCTGCAGCAGTCCCTAAAGACATTATCAATCTGTCTCTGTTCCTCTGCTGAAAGAACAAACCTTCAGTAGCCACATTATGGTGCTTGAGGTTTGAATTAATCTGGAGAGGTGATTGATAGTCAACAGTCCTGTGCTGTCTGTGCGTGGGCGATGCAATATGGAAAGGGTTTGTCTCTTGAACTCTCACATCCTTCTCAGCTGCGGTGGTGACGGTAAGGCTAGAGAGCTGAGACTGAATGAATGAGACATGGGTCTGACTGAAAGGGTTTGAAAGGCTCTGGTTTTGACTCTCCACATCTGTTTGGGCACCATACTGGGTGCAGACAGCTCCTACAGATACACTCTGTAGTGCTCCTGGTTGAAGCAGAGGTTTTGGGTACAGTTGTAGAGGCATTTCATGCATTTGTGTGCCAGTAGTGGCTCTGCATGCTTTGCTGCACTCTAATTCTGTATTCTGTGAATTGGATAAAACCCACATTTTTGTTTTTGTCTGGCTGTTTTGAGTGTCTTCAGTACAAGGCCTGTGGCGCACTTGTTTGGTCTGGCTTGATTTCATCTTACCGACATTAGCGTGATCGTTTTGCGCTGCCTGTGATGTGTTGTACTGAGGGAGAGTGTGAGGCACAGTGATGTAAGTGACAAAGTCAGTGACTGGTTTGGAGCTGGAGTTTAGCCTGTGAAATTCCTGATGGAAAGGTATGACCGCACTGCCCTTTACAAGAACAGCAAGACTACGATGGACCTGCCAGGACAGCCAGGAGAAGCTGAGACAACACACACACAAATAAGAGCATTAACAATAGAGCCAAAAACTAAAAAGAGGACAGACAAATACTTTAGATATACATTATGAAGAACCCAACCATTCAAATAACAAGATTTTCTATTTAGATGTGGGAATTCTGTTCATCAATGAGTTCAATCAGTGCAGAGAAAACGCACAGAGTCTGAAAGGTTTATTAAAGCTTAGCCGAGGAGAATGGAGAATTTATCAATGCACTTATCATGACATGATGTTGCCTCAAATCTGAGGAAGCTGTCCTCTGTGGCTCGTCTATATGTCCTCAGGAAAGTGACACAGCTACTCTATGTACCTAAATGGCCATTAGTCTACAAACAAGGAAACATGTTTACCCTTTAGTGTTCCAACATTGTTATCTGACTCTGTAGAGGCTTCTACATTATGCACCTATCTACTGTGTCGAGGGAGTGAGACAGCTCTATTCTCTGACCTGAGCTACCCTAGTAATGATCAGAGTGCTGTCCTAAACACAAACATACAGAAGAAGTCCCCATAACAATGTAAGATTTAACACTACTCCTACTCTAACTGCAAGACAAGAATATGATTGACCCTGTGTGGGCCCATATGTGGCATGCTAGAATAGAAAATGTCCTCACAGTGTATGTGTACCTGTATGATCCTGTCAGCACTTCAGTCCAGTCAGTGATGATAAAACTCTCAGCAATCTGACCAGTCAGCCTCCTGCCTGTCTTGGCGCAATAGGTCTGTCCTCAACACTGCGTACTGACAGTTTCTAAAGAAACACATGCACATAATTTGCCAGTATTTCATCAGAAATTCAACAGATTTTTTTTTATATATTATTACATCAATAAAATCACAGTTTTTAGTTACAGTTACTTAGCACTAAACAAACCAGATATTTGCAAAAATAGCTGTTGAATGCAGCAGTAAAAACATTTATATACTTATATGAATATAAAAAAAGATAAATGTGCAACATATATATAAATGATGTTAAATATAGAGCCTCACCAGTATGGTATTGGAGAAATATTACTACACTTCAAATGTTTGTCATGTATGTCGAAAGTCTGATATTTCTTTCAAATAAATGTCCCGTTAACATTTGGATCCCAAACTATTGTTGGAAAAAAATAGATGTGCATGTAATCAGCACACATTAATGTCATTGTCGATTCTGGTTTCATAAATCAATGACACTCACTCATCAGTATTTTCAAAAAGTCCCCTGATTTTCCAAACACAGACCCGAAGGTCAGCTTGTGAATGAGAGCTAAAAACAGAGACGTCTATGCAATATGTGTGCTGCTGCAGCAGAGATTAACAGAGTTAGGAAGAGAGAGAGAAGATGACTGAATGAGGCTAATGACCTTGGGTAGATGGAGGGTTATAGCTGACGTCAAATCCACCCCAAAAACTAAAGCTTTGACATGTAACTCTGTACTCTTGCTGAATGTCTTGGTAGAGATACGATGCAGTGCTTGGATGCAAAGGAATACATGGTTATTTTGTTTTATCTAGGGGATAGAAGTCAAAGTCACGTATTTAGAGACCAGGGCCTCTCAAAGTGTCCACAGGTTACAGAAAAATACAAAATTGATGCAGTGGAATCAGTTTATAAGTTTTGGTAAAAGCAGCCAGGCTCTGACGGAAAACTGGATGTAAGA
>JAAROE010000827.1:0-89000 GCA_036365135.1 Miichthys miiuy | reverse complement strand
CTTGTTTCACCAAAGCCAAATACTACAGGAAAGACATTGGCAGGTGAATGTATGGTTAAAGGTGAATGTAATTATTTTGGTCTAGAGGAGCTGAGGTGAACCCATGAGGAGATCGCAGGGAGGGTTCCTGTCGAGGCCGGGTGCTCCCTCTGAGGCGGGGTTGGACCAGCCCATTTGGAATTACACAGGTCACCTCAGGTCATGCTTGGTGACTTAAGCTGTGTGTACTGTATGTATAGGGGGGCCAATATGGGTCATCAAAGGGGGAACTGGGATGTTGCTTCTACAAATACCGAGAACAGGTGTATTTATAGTGTCTGTTGCTGTTACAGTCAGCTGTACTGCTGTAGTCAGACAAATTTATGCTGAATATGCAGCTCTTTTATCTTTGCCAGAGGTTAGACAAAGAAAGTCTGGAGCCAAAGATAACTTCGCATTGTGCTACTGTCAATATCGACCCTGATATCTGAATCAAATCTCATTTGTGTGTGAAAGTAATTATAATTAAGATATATCACGGCCTTTAACTAAATGAGAACCTTAAAATGACCTACTTTGGTATGATGTCTCCATGTGCATTAGGCTAGTAATTACCTACATCATGTGCTGAGCAGAGGATGCAGTCAAGGGATCCACGGGGGACGACACAGTCAGATCAGAGAGTGGTGCCCAGACAAAGCCCCGGCCTCTCGATCAATGATTACCCAGTTAGCTCAGATCACTGCCCAGCGGTCTCATGAGGAGGGCAGAGAGAGTGCCTGTGGCCGTGTTCACATGGGTTAACAATTCAAGAGAGAGGGTGTGCCGTGTCTGGTTACTGCGCCGCATGTGTGGTCGTTTGCTAAATTACACGCTTGCCTCTACAGTGATCTCACAGCAATGTATGTGAGGATATGCTGAGTAGTCTCATTAGAGAGCACATGGTGCACTAATAAAGGAGATGTTTTTAAAAATAAACATGCAAATGTCTTGTTTTATTATGTCTGCTGTAGACTGGGCCACTCAGACGAAGATATATAGCATACTTTGAATAAAAACGGCAATGTAATCATTTTATAGAGAGCTCTTAGCCCTCATATGAAAGAATACAACCGTGCCATGACCTAAATAATTCTGCAATCAAAGCAAACCAGGGAAATCTTCCAAAAATGGCTCAAGCCCCTATCTAACATGTGCCTCTCACTTTCTAGCATAATGATACTAGGAGAACCACTCCACCATTTAACTCTTATTGCGGATGACCTAACCATCCCATCACTTAACCTATTTTGAAATGGCCCTTAATCTAGCCCAACCCTTTCTCTGCTCTCAATGGTGATTTATGATACATGACTGCAGTCCATTTCCTGATGAATTTGATTACAACCATGGTCTGGGGCTTCTCCATATTATGGCAACAAAAATATGAAAAATAAATCTTAATGTTAACATTTAGAAAAAAAAAGCAAATGAATGAGTTCCACATTTTCATGCCTAATTCTTTAAAATCTAAACATGGGGAAACGTGTATGTTTATATATTTGAGTGTTTTGAGCAGCACCACACTCCTCAAATTACTATACAAAAGATGAAGTGCTCGTTGCTCTTATTTACTGCATCGATTGACCCATTTACATGATTCGAGAATTGTATGGGCGGGTTTGCAATTAGTAGAAGAACAATAATCGTCAATCACAACAGTAGAGCCCCATACTGTCGTGTCACTGTTGTGTGTCTGCCTCTGTTAAGGGAGGTTCCTGAAGTAGTAATCATGGTAGTGGTCCCTAATCAAGGATGGCAGCTGTGCATTCACCCATGAGACTCATAACATTTTAGGGTGGATATTGTACAAGGTCATACGTGCATCTTAGAGATAGCACTTGAAACATGCAACACAAAGATCCTGTAATCAAATGTCAGCATGGGTTTGGCTACATGAATAGTTACTGAAAATATCCATGCCTAGGTTTGACAAAATGTTGATTAGAATTGAAAATCCTTTCATTAAATCCAAGCAGCTAAGAAGCTGAAGAAAGAACTAAAATATACTTACATCAGAATGATCCATTCACACTGATTTCATTGCCTGAGCTGCACTTGTACGTTTCACTTCGTTAGAATAAGTAAAGAATATCCCACAGTCACAACTCCTTCAATGTCACATGGCTCCCTCAATCACAGACCAGCAAAGTCCAAAACCAAACTCTCCCTGAGCCAATCCTGTGCTACTGGCAGTTTTGGCGGTTTGAAGCTCACGTGAACCACACTTACCCTGAAGCGCAGTTGAGCCCAAACAGCATGAGTAAAGGAATCCAGCTAGTCCTCAATCACCATTCAAAAAAGAGAGAAAAGGGGGAGAAAAAAAAATCCAGCTTTGTTTGAGCATCCTTTGAACGGCCTCCCGGCTCCAACATCCCAAACTGAAGGCTCCTCCTAACACACACACACATACACACTCAATCAAGTCCACTCATTCACACATGCCCACATACAAACACACTTTCTAAACACACTCACACATGCCCTGATAACTCATGCTTTTCCGTTGCCCACAGTCACAGGCAAACAATGTCCTCCTCTCCCCTCGCAGTGCACCCCTCCCTCCCCTCCCCTCACTTCACTTCTCCTCCCACCAGCTCTGCTCCTCTCCTTTCTTCTTTGTTGTGGGAGCTGTGATAGAGGAATTCCTTCCTTGTTAACGCCACCGATGGGATAGTGCGCCCAGATGGAGACAATGTATTCCAACGGCTCAGTTGAACTCCCACAGTTCCCAGCCAAGAGCAGTTTTCACATGGAGGTCAGATTGTGCCAGTTCCACGCAACAACAAGGCGGTGGCATTCTCACCAGCGCTACGGCTGCTCAGGTTGCTCCTGTACCAGGCAGCTAGGCGGCAAAGTGCCCCCTTTACCTACCCCAGGCTTTTCTCTCACTCTCTCCCCTTCTCATCCAACAAAGCCCCTCCTCTGGGTCTGACTGTGGCTCAGAAACTCCATGCTGCTCCTGCTTGAAAAATGGCATGGGTGGGGGGCAAAAAAAAGGAGACTTTTCTAAAGACCCCTGGGCCGCCCTCGGAACATTCACATGTTAAGTGACAGCTGCCTCAGACCATTCCCTCTCTCGATGGCGAGGGAGAGAAGTGCAGGCTACAAAGAAGGGACCCACACCCACCCTGCTACCCACCCACTCACACATCCACCCCCAACCCCTTACAGTCCCCCTTCTCCCCATTCAGAGTCAGTGCAGCAGTCTCTACAGCAGCAACAAAGACAACTAATTACTGTAAAACATCTCAGATTACTTTTCAACTCACTTCCAGCCATTGCAACCCCGGCCCATAAACAAAGAGGCTGGAAGAAAACACACACACACACACAAATAGACGGCAATGGGAAGATAATACTGAGTCTTTTCTCTGCTTTTGGCATGGGAAAGCAAAGGAAGGACCCCTATGGTGAAATTCTATCATTCCCCATTTCAGTAAGTCACAATATTTGCCTGAGAAACACCCGAACACCAAGCATACTGTCTGCAAACACAAACACAAGCAGCATTTTCTGGCATTGGAACTTTTTCTGTCAAAGATATTCCAGGTGTTTATTCAGGTGTAATCTTTGGGATTAAGACTTCCCTCAATACAGCTCAAGTATCTTTCTGGAAATGACGTCGTGTGCAGAAGCGTGCACACAGGTGACTGCCTTACAAAGAGCATTTATGCCTCAAATCCTGCCCTCCTCTCCGTCTGTCTTTCTCCAGCCAAGCAAATCGTCAACCAATCAACTGATCCACCAAATGCGTGCATGCGTGTACAGTACACACACCCACACACTCTCCTTTCAGTCTCTCTGTCTTGCCAGGAAACACACACACGCATGCAAATACCCACCAACCAGCCGTCTCCCTCATTTGAGAGTTAGGATAGGTTAAAGGAGGAGGAGAACAAACTATTGACTCCTTCAATAAACCTTTGTCTCCTATAGTTTTGTTTTACATAAAAGGTATGATTTGCCTGTATTTAATTTCTCTGTTAATGCAGCTACAAATGATAATATCGTCTATGAGTGGAAATGTTCACATGCTTCTCTGCTTGCATTCCGCTGTGCAAGTACACGTGCTATATCACCTCCTGAAATATCATATTATCAATAGCACTCGTTCCATTGTAAAGTGCCTTCTATGTTACATGTGAGTGGAAATGTCTTTGAACCTGTCAATGCAAACGTGATTTATTGAGCATGAGATGCGTGCACAGTCCTGATTTATTCGAGGTGGGTCACAGAATCAAGATGTAACTCCATTAACAAAGACTTGAGTTCAGTATATTCTGTGGGAGCGTCACTCAGGGTACGTGCCTTTCAGAAACACAACCAAAGATAAAAGCCTTGACATTTTGATGTCACATTCATTAAAAGGCTGAATAGAATTTGTGAAGGGTTTACAGCCATGCCAGTGTTGTGTCTTTAGTAGGTGATATTAACCATGTTCACCATCTTAGTTTAGCCTTTTAGTTAGCATGTTAAAATGTGTTATCTTGGCACCAAGCACAAAGTACAGCTGATTGGAATGTCATTTGTTTTTCAGACACTGTATTTGATCATAATCCAAATTATGCCCAAAATCATGAGAATATTTACCTTAAATGTCTTTTAAGGTAAATTGCATTTACCTTATTTCATGGCAATCCGCCCAATAGATGTAAAAATATGTCATGCAAAACCAAAGATTTAAACCTCATGTCAACCTCAAATCACATTATATGAAATTGCAGTTTTTCTCAGCCTGTTGAAGGTGGATGTAACGAGGCTCAGCTATGATTAATGAACGATATGTTTTAAATAATTACAACTGGGTATTCAGTAGTCACATAGCACACAAATAATTAATAATAATGAAATCAGTTGATTGGGATGTGAGAGACTTTTGTTGCATAACGTGATGTTATTGTTGCATGAGAATGTTTCCTAGCGCAGTGCTAGTCTTGTGAAGCAGTCCATCATTATTGTCCACAGCTAGTCCTTCAACAGCAGTATAAATCTCAATGAATGAGCACTAAAGATGCTGCTGGTGGTAAAAATAGGCTGTTAATTCTGTTCTGAAGCTGCTTCAGGTTTTCACTACATTTCTGACCCCCTCAGCCTCTTTTAGCCTCAATTTATGCAAATGGTGATAAAAAAACTAAAAAGTGCCTGTCACTGTGGCCAAGGAGAGAGTGAGTGAATTGAATAGAATGACCCCCGTAGGGTCAAGTTATTTAACCCCTGAGAACTCCAGTGTTGATGCAAGAGTTCCCAGTCTCTCTTTAATTATTCCTCAAAACATCTCCTGTATCTCACAATCATGGAGATGTACAGAAGTACAAAAATCTGGGAATTACACTTTATGCAATCCTTTAGCTGACAAGATGGAGCTCTGACAGTTTAGCTGTAAAATAAATGCTCAAACTCACAGATAGGTGTTTCTTTGGGTCACTCTGACCACTAATGTCTTTAGCTGTTTAATGAGCAAGTTAAGGCCCACCATTCCCGTCCCCCTTTCTTTATCTGAAAGGAGCTGGCAGTGATGAGGCAACACTTTGCCAGGAAGACATTGTTGTAAAACCATGACACCTGATCCCGGCTTTCAGCATCCTGCAGCCCCCTCTGTACTAATTAAATGATTTTGCCAAAATCCTCTCCTCTCCATTTCACAGTAGGCGCACACAGTTCTTAAAAAGACAAGAGCTGATGTGGCTGAAGAGCAACTGGAACGCTGAGCTATGCAGTGATGCAATAAACTGCCAATGAAAGAAAAAAAAAAAGCACATCTTTCCATCATCATCAGCCCTCATTATCCTTCCAAAAGCATGCGGTAATGGAGTGGATGCAGGTTTGAAGTTTCCAAATTAATGTGATTCCAAATTATTGTCCAACAGGGAGCCTAAATTTGATCAGAGATTACATGTGCTGAAAGACTGGGGACAAAAAAAGATTAATTTTACAGGCTTGTTTTCCCCCTCCTCTGCAATCTCAACCTCTCTGCTGCCTTCAAATTGAATAAGACCTCAATGGCTCCTCTACAGAACATGGTAATTAGCCCTCTTCATGAGACATGAAAAAAAGAGGGAGTCCCTTTTAAGGGTCAAACCAGAAGCACCATTCAACATGCACACTGTCATTTATCACCAAAAGAGGTTGCTTCCAAGAAAAGTGGATGAAAGCCTGCATGGGCTTCCCTACTGGGTTGCCCAGGCCATGCTGAGCTGCCTGGATGCTGGAGACTACAATGGGCAAGACATCGGATTTAGTAATTGAAGTTCATCATCAGCTCTGCGTTTGTTTCAACTGTTCCCAGGAAAAGAGGATTTAGCGCCATAAGTCCACATCTTCCAGTGAGCACAGGAAGGCAAAGGCAATAAAGGAAGAGGCCCCACATTGCCATTAACCCTGATAAAGTGTGTGAATAAAAAAATCTCTTATGGGAGAGATTACCTATAAGATGAAAATCAATTTGACACGCCAAGCGAGAGAAACAGCCGGAGAGAGTAGAGAAGAGTAAACAAGTTTACTTTACTGCCATCTAACCATCCTCATTATTCATTTGTCTTGTAGGTGATTCACAGCAATGAAAACAAGCGCCCTTTTTTCCCCTAAAGGTTATGACAGCGTCAGAGAGCAGAGACACTGTTTGCTGGCTGTCAGAAACAGAGAGGACAGGATAATAAGCTGTGATCTCTCACCCCTCTTCCTGGGTCTGTTTGTAAGTTGTGTGTACAAGGCTTATTTGGGATGCAGCATCTGCCACAGGCCCGGGGAAACCAGAGACCTTTCAGACACAGAGGGCCTTTATCCAGAAGAGCCTCATCGGCAGGGGCAGGGAAAGCAGAACGAGAAACTTCTGACCTCAACCTGACCGTCAAAGTGACAAGATGTCAGACATGATATTCAAACATAGGGTAACAATATTAGGCCTTCATATAGACATAGTGATCCTGAATTATCTATATTTAGAATATGTATTACTACTATTTAGAGTGGCAAAAGCTGCACATTTCAACCATTTTCGAATGACTTTTAGCTTTTAGCTCTTCCTTCATGAGTATAACATTGGACACATTGCCAGAAAATTTCACCATTCACCAGGTTAGTTAAAAACAAATAGTATATTTATTTTATCTATAGAGGCTGAGATTAAAAGTTCAGGTTTGTCTCGGAAAACAGGAGTTGACGATGCATTCTCGCTAAGGTCCATTTTGAGTGTATCACACAATCTTCTTTAAACGCACAGTAAATCATTTCTGTGGCATCAAAACAAAAAAAGAAATAGTTTGATGACATTGTGAAGTAGCGTGGGATCAACATTCTCCATATCACTCAATGTCACGTTCAGGGTGGGAAGCTCTTTCCTATTATACCGTGTTACATTATTAAAGTGTATCAGAAGTGGCTGAACGCTAATGTTAGCTGTTGTCTAACAGTAGCTAATTGGTTATCCGATGTATTGTTTTACCCTGAAATATGGTCCAATGTCCCTCGAGGTTTTCACTGTCTATTGTCTCATTGTTTTGTTTGCTGATCAATCAAGATTTGTCAGACTGAATCTACTCAGGAACACACGTTCACGGACGAGGCAATATATTAAATTTTAATCCACAATGCGTTTAGTCACATTCCCAATTTTTCTCCCTCACTCTCAAAATGCACCTTGAGTAAAATTAAAGATTTCTCTGAGTTTGAACATACTACCTTTAAATGAGTCTTTCTTTAGAGATCACAGAGATTTGGAATTTTAAACATCTACAATTCCATAACATCTGGGTAACTCCATCTGTCGAGGAAGATTGTGTGATACGATCAAAAGATCCAGAGCAGCTACATAATAGACCTAGTGTGATATCAAATTAAATAAATGATGATAGAGAATGTTATTCATGTCATCCAGACCTAATCTGAAGTACTCAATATAAAACTTAAGTTAAAATAACTTTAAATTTAGTTAGTATAACTTTAAAGATTTGTGGCAAATTATGCAGGAACTATGCCAAACATGCAGATTTAGTGAACTGATGATTCGTTCCTTGAGTTCTTGGTCGATTAATAGTCTTTTTTGTATTCATATATTTTATTTCATTCATATATTCATGCTCCATAAGGTATGCATTCCCAAACTGAATGGTATTTCCATCTGAAATGGTTATTATATTCATGCTTGACAAGCTCCTATTTGAGGCTCATATGCATCCCAGTGTTGATGGGAAAAACAGTTTAAGATGTGCCGGTGCATGCCTTGTGTTAAGGAGCAGGTGTGTGTCTCTCTCCTGTGTATTGTAGAAGGGTCTGTGCATATGGGGGGCTGCTGAGGGATGTCCTCATTCATGCTGCTAACTAACAAGTCCCTCAGGCCCAGACTGAAACCAGCAGTGCAGCAGACTAACACCATTATCATGACAAAGGTCTGTGGTCGGATGCAGTACGATAAAGGCATGGTAGAGATAAAAAGACACCCCCTTATTTCACACACTCTCATTCTGGGTCAGACTTAAGCTCTCTAAAGTGTTCAAGCTTTCATGTCATGCCTGTGCATCTTACATGTCAGTCTCCAGGGAAACAGAGACAAAACGTTAACATATAAACAGAATTTTTAACTAATAATAATAATGTCTTGTGTTGAAGAATGTTTTCGTAAAATTCTTCCCGGGATGCTAATCAATGAGTTTCTTCAAAGGTCACGCGGGTTCATACACAGATCGTATTTTGTCCCTTGGCCCTTTTTAACCAAACAATCAATTAATGGCTCAAATATTCAGTCAGTACAATGGAGCACCTTTACCTCAATAGACCATATAACAATTTTTACTATAACAATAAAAACATCAAGCACTCTTGATCCTTTTGTGTAACTGATTCACAGCTCATTGAAGAAGCTGCAGTCAGCCTTCATTGAGGATAATCAAATAAATTATCACCTCACCATCTTGCTGCATTACAGAGCTGTATCATGTTAATGTTCTGCGCTAGAAAGGCTTTCAGCTGGTGCTGCGCAAGAGATTGAGCTCAGTGAAAATGTCCCCATAAAGACGTAATGTTACTTTTTCATTGTTTTATTGCATGAATTAGCAATATTCAAAAAGCAAAATTTGAGTTTTAGTAAATGTGTCTCACATGCAGAGCTGCTTTGGAGGTAGACAAAATCTGATTGGCTGAGTTAGACCTGATGGGAGGAACCCAAGAACGGCAAGTTTTATGGCCAATTAGACTGATAGGTAAAGAGACAAAGGGAGGGAAGGTAACTGATATTAGCAATGTTAGTGATAAGGTTAGCCGACCTACCGTGAGCACAAATACATAAATATTTCATCAAAGTTCAATCTTTGCCATTCAGGCATTTATGATATTTTTTATCCCAACCAGTAATTTCTGGCTGCAGCCTTGACTTGACAAATCTTTGTACAAATATTGGTATAAATGGTTGTATGACAAAATCTACAGTTGGTGTTCAATAAATGCCTCAATAGTCAGATCAGAGTGCTCCCACCATAAAGATCCTGCTTTTCTTTTTTTCTGCCCCCTTGCCTCTTCCTCCCATCTGAGTCTAATGTCTTTTCAGTGTGTGCGCTCATGTGTGCAGAGGGCCTCCAATGCCGAGCACTTCTCTAGCCTGGCTGTCCAGGCTGGGCACAATGGAGCCTGATTCCACAGCCCCTCTGTCCCCCTGTGGCCTAAAGAAGTCTCCCTGCAGGAGTGAAGGAGGACCACCTCAGTATCCGTCTGAGTATGTCGGACTTTGAAAAACCTTCACAATCCCTTTCCTCTTTCTCGTAACGCTCAATTAACTTTAGTGTTAGTATACTGACCAGCATGACTCATTGGCTCGTTTTCGTCTTGCCTGTTTTTCTTTGCTCTCTTACCAACATATTCCCAGCATTCATTGCAGGTACTAGTTTCATGACCATTAAAATGAGTTAAGATCAGTTTGCATTGATCCCACATGGCTGATTGATGAGAAGAGATAAAATATAACACTCCAAAGCTTGCCAGTGTACAATCTTTTATTTACTGTCCAACTTTAAAATTATTTTCAAGTGGAGCCCTTTTGTTATCTAGAACAAAAAGGTCATGAAATCCTTGTTTTTTTTCCCTTTTGTTTCTTCACAGTCTCACCTCATTGTCTAGCCATGCTACTGATGTGGCTCTAGGGCTAATGATGTAGGACTGTTTTGTCAATTGGTTCACCACTTTGATTGAGACAGATACATTTAAACAACTATCAAATAACTTGCCATAAAGTCTGGTACATATCCATGATCTCCAGAGGAGATCAAGGCCACTGAATTTGGTGACTTTTCAAATAGCATCACCATGAAGCGTCGCCAAGAAGTTGACATCTGGAGTTTGGTATGAAATACCTACAAAACTGACATTTGCATCAGCTTCAGATGTAATTTGTGTTTGACACTAATTAGCAAATGTTAGCATGCTAACACAATGGTGAACATAGTAAACACATGATAGCACTGCCATGGCAAATAAGGTAGCATGTGGACATTAACATTCCGCTTAAAGCACCGCTGCTTTTGTACAGAGCCACTAGCTCTGCTGTAGAGTCCTGTTTGATGATAATGCAACATTGTTGTGTTGTTCCCCAGTGTGATGAGAACACAAGACCTCACGTTTCTTTGTTACCTTCAGAACAGCTGCGGTTGTTGGAGACATGATGGATGGATTTCTTTGTATGTAGACTTGCTTGGAAAGATGAAAAGCATGTAAACCCCCTTTGTATGATCACCTCAGGTGGAAGATTGGATGAAACACATGTACAGGTAGTTTTCTGATGACTTTAACATGGCGTATGGTGGACAGAGAAAGAGTAAAATGTAGGGAGGCAACAGAAGGGAGACAGTAAACCCAACAAACCCTGGGATCCAGAGGAGGCAGCCTCATCTCCATGCTCTTCAGCCACTGTCTCAGTGCTCTGATTTGACCCCTAAACTCACACTGCCATTGACTCAAGTCCTCCTCGTCCCTCCTAAAACAGAGACAATAGATAGACAATAGAGCAATACAAAGTGTAAGAGTTGTATTGATCATATTTTACAATCAAATATCTTAAACATATAGTCAACACATACAATAAAAAGGATAATCTAGCTAAACAAATGTTAATAATCACCTTGTTATTAATTTGTTTGTATAGCAAATGCCTCCTTAGGCATTTTATTTTTAAGATCTCTGACTATGGTGGCAGGAAGTAGAAAGACAGCAAAGTCATGACCTGTACAACAGCAGGAAGAGGTAAAACAAAGCTTTCAAGAATTATTATTCTCATCAAAGGATAATATAATCAGAGCTTAGAAAAATATCTCATTAGGGAGGCATCTGCTCTCTCCCTGTCTGCTGGGCTGGAACCTTAGTCGTCTTGTTTCAGTATGTTTCAATGAGATGCTTTACAATGTGCTCACTTCACAATTCAGTGTCTTTGTGTTGTTACAAATGCAGACGCACCGGTCTATAAATCTGATACAGCTGAGCAACTGTTATCACAGGCTGAGTGTTTTGTGCTTTTTAACTGTTGGTGGCCACATATTTGCTTCACATATAAAATAAGTAAATAATAAAAAAAAGATCTACATATGTGAAGAAGCCTTACTGCTTGTTGACTATTTGCCAGGTAATACAGGATGCATGTTACTTATTCTTATGTTAAGAATGAATGAATCTTACAAATTAACATACCCATAAGTCTGATCCTGTGATGTGGGTGTGGGCAATCCAAACACAGCACTTCCTCTATCCTGCAAGAGAACATTGGGGGGGAAAAAATATATCTATACACAAAATAATCCTTGTACCAGTTCTTGTGTGTAACTTACTTTTAGAACATTTTCAACAGTTTCATCTAACACTTTATTCCAACGGTTCATTACGGTTCTTACCTCCCTGCCTCCAACCTCTGATGGAGGAAGAGCTGGGAGGGAAAGTGTCAGATCAGAGTAGTCAAGGGAGCTTAGTGAAGAATTCTGGGAGGTGAATGCCCCGTTTCTTCTGTTGGCAGGCTCCTCCATCAAATCCAGTGGCTAAATTTGGCACATACAGTAGAGCAAGAGACGTTTACATCTGGTATGAATGACTGGGTATGGATTCACATGCATACCAGTTGTGTCCAATGATGAGGTGATTTATAATGATGATCTAAAGTTTCAGGGTCTGTTACACCTTAATCAGATCTGGGAGAGAAACTCAAAACATGTCATTTTGTGGTGAGCTGAGACAGGTATTATGTAGCTACTTTAGACCTAGTTAGATCCTTATTAATCTGACAAATACCTAATTATTTAAGTAAACATAGACCTCAGTATATTTATAACATAATGACTTGTCGAGCAGGTGTTGGACTAAGTGTTTCACCTGAATGATTCACTGTTGTGTCCTTGGGGATGAGCGTATCTCAATCTAATGCTGCCCTCATGTGGCCAACTACTGTGTTTTCCAGAGGGAAAATTCATACCACTGGAAAACCACTAGGTTAATCAACAGAGACAGAATATTTATGGAATTGTTTGTCCTGTTTCATCCACTGGTTATCACTTTCATGAGATTAATTCAACGTTCTGTGCAGTGGTAAAGAACAGAAAGGAATAAGGAAAATCCTGGCATTAATGTTTCACTGCAACACGTTTACAATAGTCACATTACCCTTCATACAGACGATGAGCAAGAAAACAAGCTATTATTTTTTGCATATATTAACATGTAGAACTAGCTGCTCTATTGTTGTGTTTTCACATAGTTGTGCTTTAATATGGAGGGATGGAAAATAGACATTATGTGATTAAGTGATTTATTTTGGATTTAATAGCGTCATTAGTGTTTCAATGTAACTAACTCGTGACAGCAGCACTGACAAACATATTGTATTTTAAAAACAGCTTCAGATGAATGGGTATTGATGTATGAATGACAAGAGGGCCTGTTCAGAGCATATTTATTTACAACATAGTGTTATGTTCAGAACATACAACAGTATCCACTCGCCATATCTTTCAAAGCAAAATCTGCCCTATAAGCAAAACGCACCAGTTAGTTTGTAAAATCATATAATGCTAACAATAAAATTGGCAGTTACAACTGCAGTTGTCTTTTTTTACACTAACATTTTTCCCAAATATCCTTTGTAAAGTTAGTGAAACATGCAAGGCAAATTCATAATATATCAAAAACTTGATGGAAACAAAATAAAATGATTTACAGAGGTAAAACACAAGAGATACATAACAGAAATGCTGTGGAAAAATAACTATAAACGAAATAAAGCTTCAAGCTGTTTTTCAGTTTGCAAAGGAAATCTGTGGCAAACTGTTAACTGAAATGAATTAACTTGATATAATACATACATTCATGCAATGTGGTGCTATATCAAATATGTCAGCTCTCCAAATGTCATTAGCACTTTGATTGGACTAAATTTACAGAGATAATACAAAAATAATCTCAGCTAAATGAAAATGTGCTGTTCTACCAGTAAAGTTAATCCCAAATGAAGTGAAAGAATAAACACGCAGATGTGTGTATGCTTTGAGTATTTAAAAGAAAATCCGGATATTACTATTAGCATTCAAGTTATAAATGAATGAATGAAGAGTGTTCCTAGGAAGGCATCCCAAGATGGTGTCAGGTTGACTCAGCCTCAGCTTTCTTCAAATGTGATGTGAATGGAAGAAAGGACAAACTCAATAGGAGATCTAGAAACAAAAGAAAATAACTATGAAACAAAATCAGAATAAACCAAATCATGCAGCGAAAAACTGAAAATTAAATTAAAATTGCAAAACAAATTTCAATGAAACTTAGGTTTATCTTTTGCAAATGAAATGAAAATGATGCGTTTCCAAAAACAAACATTTATATACTGTACCTGTGGAACTGCATGAGGATGACAGGGACTGATAAATCCATCCAGTTCCAGGGGATCGTATGCTCTGGCCAACTGAGTGTCTGTGTTCATATGTTGCATTCTGAGGGACTGAGCCAGCTGTTAAAAACAACAGGATAAAAACAGCAATAATGAGAATTTGGACTAGAATGAGTTCACTACTGATTCAACCATGATAGTGTGTGGGATAGGGGAAAATGGCATAAATAAATGGCATAATCTAGGCTCTGAGATGTTATCAAAATCAACTGAAGTAAACAGACAACAAAATAAAACAAAAGGAAAACAAAAACGTCAACTTACAAGAACCAAAATAACAGGAAGCAGGTCTGTATGGGAGAGCAGGATCAAGTCTGACATCATCTTGGGATTTACCAGGAACACTTGATTGATGATGAATATAAAGAATCCAAAACTTGGAGTGTGTAAAACAATGGTGTAATAAAGTCAAAGCTGGCAAAAGTCCATTGAATATTAATGGTAATAAGTACATGGTAATGACAAATGTGAAACTGGTTTTAGAACAGTCTGCATAATTTTAATTCTGGTACTTTTTTTCAGTGTTGTATTCCTGGTGTGTCTCATTTGTGGCGCTTTTACTGAGTGTATTATTTAGTTAAGCAACATTTAACATAAAAACAATAAAAACAAAATCTGTCCATACTCTATACAAACATTCAGAGATTTGAAGGCATCTATGTATTTTAGAATCTGTTAAAAACATTAGAACTAAGTTAACATACAGTATCTCATTAAGTACTGTTGTAAAAGATAAAAAATAGACAAATGTTCTTAAATTTCAAAGGAAACAAGGAATACTGGAAAAATATTTCTGTTTGACATACATACAGTATATATTAGTTTCAGAAAGCACAAGTATACAACTTTTTAACAGGTGTAAAATGAAAACTATAAAGTCACTTAAAAACATGTCATGCTTTGCTTTGAAAAATATAAACTGACTTGGTTATCAGTACTAAAGAAAATGAATATCTTGTATATCTAGCAAGGCCTGGTTATGTCTCCATATATGAGGCACGTGTTTAGACATGTTATATATGAAAAAAAAATCAATAGCCTAGGCAGTTCTTGATGTGATCATATGCAGGGCAGAATAAATAAATTATATTTTCTTTGTTACTGTAACTTTTGTTTCCTATGAGAAATGCAGCTCTAAAGTGCATTAGTATTGTTGCTTCTTAGACACAAGTTGTTAGGAAGAGAGCTAGCTCATCAGAATCTGCGGCTGTAGCCAGTTGAAGAGGATGAGAAGGAGGAGGATGAGAAGTTCATGCTGAAGCCAGAGCCAGCATCAATGCTGCCTCTCCTGGAGCCGGTTCGAGATCCGGTCCTTGAGCCAGTCCGGGAACCATAGGCAGATCCGGGGCCACTGGCATTGTAAGGACTGTAGAGCCCTTTGCTTGACTGTGAGGAGGCCTCCAGAAGTCTTAGGCTAGATCCTTCCTCAACCATGCTTTTGTCCATGACATCTTTGAAGGAGATTTTCAGTTTGGTTTTTGGACACGTTAGATATTTAGAATAAGCACCAACATCTCTTAGTTTCTGGGCAGTGCGGGCATCAATGGTGCCCTTCCTGATGGATTCATCTAGTGACACTCTGCCTTCAACATCAGGCTCAATAAGTCCACCAGTCAGATATTGGACCTCAAGGAAACGCTGCCCAGCCTCATAATACAGCCAGCCCTTCTTTAAAGCCTGGGAGGCAGACATCTTTACTTTAGTTCTAGGGTCTTCGAATCCATAGAATGCTTTTTGGGCCAGGCTGAGGCGATCAACCATGATTTTATCTACAAGGCCTTTTTCTGTAGCATCAGTAACTGTGAATCTCTCTCCAGTTGTGGGGTCAATTATTCCTCCTGTGCAGGCTTGGGCCTCCAACAGTCTTTGGCCTGAGATGTTGTCTACCAGGTTTCTGTGAATGGCCTCAGTGATTGACACCTTCTCCAGTGTGTCTATGTCTAAGATTCCAGCTATGGGGCCAGTCACTTCTGATGGGTCATTCCATATGACTGCAGGTGCTTTAATTGATGGTATGGGGCTCATAGGAGAGGAGTAGGTGGAACCAGTGGTGGAACCAAAGGAGGATGAGCGAGAGCGGAAGCCTCCCATGTTTCCAGAAAGCATGTCCGCAAATTCTGTAATGGACAGGTTTCCAGCTCGGTATGTATCAAGAGCATTCTGGTCAATGAGGCCACGTGAAATAGCATCATCAACATCGTACTGTCTGCCTGACCTCCTGTCAATGATAATGGATTTAACAGTACCATCAGAGGAGGTCATTGTGATCTCTTCCCATTCACACTCCTGCTCAGCAAGCTCCAGGTAAGTTTGGTGGTCAATGAGCCCCTTCCTGTAGGCCTCGTACACAGTCATTTCTTTGCCTGTCTCTGGGTCTACGATGACAACTCTGCGTTTACGAACTGAGGATTTGGAGGAGGTCTTCCTTTCTCGCTTCTTTTCTTTCAGTAGCAGGAGCACCAGGCCAGTGTCGGGATCAGTGATGCACCTCTCCATGAGCTGGAGGTAGGTTAGGTTTTCCTCAGTGTTGGGATCAAAGAAGCCTTTGGTGTCATCAGATGGATCTGTCAGGATCTCGTTCATTTCCTCATCAAAGAAGCCACGTTTGTAGGCCACCTCAACTGGCAGACGATGACTTTCTTCTGGGTCAATGATTCCACCAGTAGCAATCTGGGCTTCCAGGAGACGGATACCATGATCTTTCAGGATGAGCCCCTTTTTCATGGCCTGGAACAGGGAGATAGTTTTGCCTGAATAAGGATCTCTATATCCTGTCACTGCGCGCTCAGCAGAAAGGAGCTTGTCTTTGAATTCAGGTCCGACAATTCCCATTCTCACTGCTTCATTGACAGTCAGTTTTAGGTTTTTGATTGGATCAATTACATAGCCTGTAGATGCCTGTGCCTCAAGGAGTTCAAATGCAGTGCCTGGCCTAATCATATTCTTCTTCATGGCCTGGTAAATTGATAGACGTTCTTTTGTGGACTCCACCAACACACCACCAATACAGCTTGTGCCCTCAAGGTACCTTGATAGTCTATTGCTAACCTCCTCCACTGAAATAAGACCTTCATTGAGTTCGGTGACAGTCTGCTGGTCAATAATCTGTGAACGGAGCAGCTCCTCCATTGTGATCTGTTTCCTCAGACCCTTGAACATCAACCTCTTGTCTCCCAGGGAGAGTAGTCGTAACCCACCATCCAACTTGCATCTCTTGAGCAGCTGTGCATATGATAGGTTCTCTTCAGTGACAGGGTCAACAAATCCTTTAACACTGTCAGTCAACTTTTCATTGGTTTCCTTATTGATATAACCTCTTTGCATGGCAATGTCTGCTGGCAGGTGGAACTGGAATTCAGGATCAATAATACCCCCAGTGGCAGTTTGTGCTTCTAACATTTTCAGAGCATAATCCTCTGGAACAAGATCCTTTTTCATGGCCTGGAAAAGAGATATGATTTTCCCACTGTATGGATCCTTGTATCCTGTGACTGCTCTCTCAGCTGATAGTAGTTTGTCATGGATCTCAGGGCCAACAACACCCTTACGAACAGCTTCATCAACTGTGAGTGTTTCATTTTTAACTGGATCAACAATGAATCCTGTAGCAGCTTGTGCTTCTAGGAGGCTGAGGGCTGTTTCTGGTTTAATAAAACCTCTCTTCATTCCTTGGTAAATGCTAATCTTGGAGCTTGAGTCAGTTGTGATCCGGCAACACAGCCTGTGCCATAGAGATACTGTTTCACACTGGTCAACTCCATTATGTCACGGATGTCCCTTTTGCCTTGTTTAAGGAGGTTGTACGTCTCCAAGTCAATGATGCGGGCACTGTAGAGCTCCTCGATAGTTATCCGTCTCCTTATAGTCTTATATGACAGTGGATCATTTCTGATGATCTCTCTCTGTTCCATGATCTCAATAATAATGATGATCATCCGCTCTTTGGTGATTTTACCAGAACGATATTCATCCAAGAGCTTCTGCCTCTCCGAGTCTGGAAGCAAATTTGAGTTTATGACATCCCAGAGGTTCATGGGTTGATCAGCAAGGCCCTCGATTGGAATGTCAATTTGGGTGTTGGTCAGATCACTCTGTGTTTGTTCCTCTGTGTAGAGGTATGTCTTCTCAACAACAGTTGGAGACTGAGGCTTTGAGAGTGGGAGTATGTACAGGCCCGTCTCAGGATCTTTCTGACACTTGTCTTTAAGTTGCCTGTAGGTAGCATTCTCATCAGTTTCTGGATCTGAGAAAACCTTGTTCTCATCAGATGGTTCAGATAGGGTCATGGCAGTTTCTTTGCTGAAAATGTTCTTCTGATATGCAACGTCAGTTGGGACACGGTGGCTATTTACGGGGTCGATGATTCCTCCACTAACCATCTGTGCTTGTAACAGTGGCATGGCATGCTCTTTCAAGATCAGTTCTTTTTGCATTGCTTCAAAGAGGGAGATTTTGTTGCCTGTGAATGGATCTTTATAGCCAGTGACAGCTTTTTCTGCAGACAGGAGTTTTTCATGTAGTTCTGGCCCAACAAGGCCTGATTTCACTGCCTCATCTACTGACACGCACTGGTTCCTCACTGGATCTACAATGAACCCAGAAGCAGCCTGTGCCTCAAGAAGGGAAAGACCTGTGTTGTGTCTGAGAAGCTTTTTCTTCATAGCCTGATAAATGCTTACTTTCTCTTTTGTTGGCTCCAGGTAGATGCCAGCAATACTATCAGAGCCCTGGAGGTATTTATTGACATTGGGATTCTCACTGACTTGTTTAGGTGTCGTTTTCCTTGTTGAAGAAGGTCAAAGGTTGCTTTGTCAATAATTTTTGAATCATACAGAGAGCCTGCTGGAACAGGAGCTCTGAGTCCCTTGAAGCTGGACTGCTCTTGTTTCTTTGCCTCTTTCTCATCTACAATTGTGATAACAATCTTGATTATCTTTTCAATGGTAATCTTTCCTGACCTAAACTGTCTGAGCAGGTCAAGCCTTTGCTCCTCAGTGAGATATTCAGAGTTGATAATTTCCCAGATAGTCATCTTCCTGCCCTTAAATGGTCCAGAGTTGAGCTCCACAGTTGCCTGAGTCATAGCCTCCTTTGACTGGACTTCAGTGTATGTTAGCTCCTCCTTTGCATTGATTGCTTCATCAGAAAGAGGCAGAAGCTGGAGACCGGTTTTCTTGTCAGTGACACATCTCTTGAAGAGCTCTGAGTATGTGACATTTTCTTTTGTATTGGGATCAAAGAAGCATTTAGTTTCATCTGTGGGACTGCTGAGAATCTGTTTCATTTCGTCATCAAAATAATTTCTCTTGCAGGCTACATCATGAGGAATGCGATGACTCTTTACTGGATCAATAATGCCACCAGTGGTCATTTGGGCATCAAGCAGTCGGATTCCTTGTTCTTTAGGTATGAGATCTTTTTTCATTGCCTGGAACAGAGATACTGTCTTTCCAGTGTAAGGATCTTTGTAACCTGTCACAGCTCGCTCTGCAGACAGGAGTTTTTCATGCAGCTCAGGACCAACAACACCTGCTTTGACAGCTTCATCAACAGTGTATTTCTTATTATGAACAGGGTCAACCACATAGCCTGTCCCTGCTTGGGCTTCAAGCATATTCAAGGCAGGCCCTGCCCTCACCATGTCTTTCTTCATAGCTTGATAGAAGGACATGGTCTCCTTGATGAGTCAATAACCACACCTGCAATGGAGTTTGTACCCTTCAATGCTTTGTGGACAGGCTCCATTTCAGACACCTCTTTTACGGTCTTATTGCCCTTGTGCAATTTGTTGTACAGGTCTTTATCAATGATTTTGGATTCCAGGAGCTCAGTGGCAGGGACAGGTGCTCTCAGACCGTCAAAGGTAATTTCATTCTTCTTCTCTTTCTCCTCTGCCACAGTAATCACAATCTTAATGATTTTTTCAATTGTGATTTTTCCTGTCTTGTATTGACGGAGAAGGTCTTTTTTCTGGTCCTCAGTGAAGTATTCAGAGTTGATTATTTCCCAAATGGTGACAGTCTTTCCTTTGAATCTTCCGAATGGCACAGATACTGTTGTTTTGCTGAACACATCCTTGGTCTCCTCCTCTGTGTATATACTTGAGCACTGAGCAGCTTTGTCTGTGATTGGCAGGAGTAGCAGACTGGTGTCAGGGTCAGTGGTGCATCTTGTCATTAGCTCAGAATATGTCAAAGGTTCCTGAGTGCTGGGGTCAAAGTATCCCTTTGTGTCATCTGTAGGGTTGTCCATAATCTTGTTCATCTCAGCATCATATTGTCCCTGTTTATATGCTATTTCATTGGGCACACGGTGACTATTGATAGGGTCGACGATACCACCAGTTGCACGTTGAGCCTCAAGGACTCTGATGGCGTGATCATGTTCTATCAGACCCTTTTTCATAGCTTCAAAGACAGAGATCTTCCCACCAGTGTATGGATCTTTGTAGCCAACAACTGCCCTCTCAGCTGAAAGCATTTTGTTGTGCAGTTCAGGGCCAATCAGGCCTTCCTTGACAGCCTCATTAACAGAAAGTTTTTGGTTCTTAATGGGGTCTAACATGTAACCTGTGGCTGCCTGGGCTTCAAGAAGGATCAAGGCTGTGCCTGGAGTAATCTTCTTCTCTTTCAATGCTTGATACATTGACATTTTTTGATTAGATGGTGTCAAAACACCAGCAATGCAGTTCTTTCCTTTGAGAGTTTTCTTTAGATGTTCGGTCTCACCAAGCTCTTGCACAGTGGTTTTTCCATTTTTCAGCTTGTCAAACTGCTTCTTTGATAAAAGGCCGAGGTCATGAAGTCTGCTTGCAGGTACCTTATCACAGTTCCGTCAAAAGATAAGGGATCTGGTCCTTTCTCTACACTGTCTACCACATCACCGGCATTTTGGCCATTGTAAACTTTGCTTGTTGCCATAACCGTTGTTACATGGATGATCTCTTTGTCTGGGACAGTCTGAGTATGTTGTGCTTCTTCAAGCTGTTGCAGCTTCTCACGCAGTTTCTGGTTCTCTTCTGCAAGAATCCTTTCCTGCTCTAGTCTCTTCATCTCCAGTTCTTTCATTTCTTTTTGCTTGTTATGCATCTCCTTTTCAGCCTCTTTCTGTTTGTTGAGAGCCTCATCCATTGTAGCCTGCAGTTTTTTCTTCTCATCCTCCATCATCTGTCTCTGGCGTTCCTGTTCATCTTTGAGAGCTTTGGCCTTTTTGACTTCCTCTTCAAACTGGCTCTCCAGCCTCTTTTTCTCATCTTCAATAAGCTTCTCCTTCTTCAACAGCATCTCCTTTTCTGTCAGGAATGTCTGCTGGAGCACTGTCTTCTCATGTTCAATTTGTTTCTGCTGTGCATCAGCCATCTGATAGAAAAATAAAATAGGCAAAATTAGTTACAATAGGTATATAGGTGAAGTGCATATATTCATCATGAAGGACAAAAAATTACATAAGTAAAAATAAAAAAATAAATAAATGCAGATATAAATAATTAAATAAACATAAATTAAAAATAAATACATTTTGGTAATGAAAAAGGCCTTTTCTGAATTTCTACATGTTTTTATTATTTATTATTTCTTCTAATACTTCCACATTTATTAATCAATTTATTTCTGTATTTCTACATGTATTAATTTATTTATTCATTTGTTTGTATGCTAATTGAGAAAGCGGTCCTAAATCAGTTTGAAGCAGGATTGATGGCTTTGAGGGCAAGGATGCTGGCAAACCTGATACATGTTGTGGCTGACCAGCTTGAAAACAGTACATTTATATTGCTCTGTCAGATCGATCCAATAACCATTGTGACCAGAAAACGTTGTTTAACATTAGCTAATGCTAAAAAAGTGCATGCCATAAAAGTGGCAAATTCACCTGTGCTGCTACCTAACATCTGCCCTAACGTTACATCCAGACACCAGGGGGTGCTGCACAAAGAGATAATCAGTAGTGAATTAACCACATGGTTAGCTTATTCAGTTAAAGTTGCAAAAATGCAGTTGTGATATTATCAGTGAGCTATTTAATCATTTAGCATTAACTTATGTGAAATAACCTCTTCTGGTCGCACTTTCTGACAGAAAGGTAGAAACATACTGTTTTTAAGCTTTTTAGCTCACTAGCTTGTGTCATGTAGATGAATTGTATGTTTGTCTGGTTTGCAGTACAGGATCCCCAGCTAACTAATCCGCTTCAGAATGAATTAGGACCATCTCTTTATTTAGCATACAAACAGAAATTATAAAAACAAAAAAGCAGAAATACATAAATAACCTTTTCATTACCGAAATGTAATTCATTTTCATTTATTTATGTATTTAATTATTTATTTATTCATTTATTTATACCTCATCATTGTCATTTTTAATTTTTTTAATTTTTTGTTTTTACATATCTTGGCTAAATTGTTTATTTCATTTGTAAAAATACTGAATGAATAATATAGTACAATGCACTCTGCTTATGCGTACTGCATGGAGATAAAAACAATACCCTAGTGAAGTTAAATGTGTGCTTTCTGCTATTCATTAGAGGATGATCAAATTTAATTGGGCAGTATTCTTTTGAAATAAATGTATTCTTCCTCTAGCATCCTTACTTTGATTCAGGATACAAAATAATCACATTAGAGCAGTGATTCTCAAACTGTGGAAAGCGAGCTCCCTTTAGTGGTACATGGAGCAGTCAACATTTTTTTAAATTAAAATATTTTTAATGAATTTAAAAGTATATAATATTATTAAGTACTGCTAAAATTCAAACTAAAATAACTATAATTATCTGTTCTGTCGTTTCTGAAATATATGTTGTTTCAATGTAAACCTGCTACATAGTCACATTCAAGTGCACACATACGTCACCCTGATTTTTTTAAATTTAATTTTAATTTAATTTAACTGTAATGGGAAAATAGTTAGCGGAGCTAAAGATGAAAGGTTCTAAAACACTGCAATCGTGGCTGCAAACAGTAACTACCTGGAAGAGAAATGTGGATCAGGAGAAGAGTATTTAAACCTGCCTCCTCCGTGTCCGTCCATAGTTGAATACGGTCAGCTATTTGGTAGCCACCAAAGTACAACTATTATGACTTTGGTGTAATACTGTATTTTTACATCGTGGTTATAATTGTGGTACTTCAAGAGCCTAATATTTTCTGAAGTGGTATGCAGTGCAAAAGGTTTGAGAACCACTGCATGAGTATTTTCTTTTTTTAGTATTTCCAACTACATTATAGAGTCTAGAATATTATCTTCTTGGAACTAAGTATCACCTTCAATTATGTGTAAATGTTATGTTAGTCAACTCAACCTCATCACAATAAAAAAAGTGCAATAATAAATTAATCTTATTCAACTTTCCATAATGTTATTTTGCTGACTCTTTAGGCTTCCACCTTTTGTTTGTGTCATTTCATGTGTTGCAACTTTGTGATATTAGAATTTAGTGCTCACTTTTGGAAACTAGTAATTGTACACTGGTGATAAATCATGTTATTTTAAGTGGCAAGGGGCAGAATTTAAGAAGCCTTGTCATAAAAAATGTTTAGTTTAAGAGGGATACTACTCTCAGATCTGTATAATTAACAGACTCTTGGACGGTATTCTTTCAAACAGTTAAATGTTAAAGGAATACTCGACTATTTCTTAACATCACTTCTGTGTGTTATAATAGTAAGAATAATGATCATACCAACAATGCTTCTAATTCAGTGCATGGTTTATACTATAGCAAACCTAGGGGTGGGGGTCGTGGGTGAAACCAACATACACATCTCAACAAGGCAGTATGGGCTGTTGCATGCATTTTGTAGCAATTGATGCACACCAGTGCAAGTCATGGTCAGATGGAGGGCAGACAGGCTCAACAGGGGTGGTGACATCTCTGGCAGACTTTTAGCATGGTAATGTTGGTTGAGTTTTTCTTGCCTGACACATATACATAAATCTGCTGAGCGGGAGGCATGTTTGGTGGAGGTGTCTGCATCTCGCTACACAACAATCAAAATGAATACCAGCGGCATTGTAACAAATGAGAGCTTGGCTGTAGATTACAAATGTCTTTTTCTTGGCTGCTAATGGGTATGTTTAAATGCTCTTTTTATCCTTCAAATACGGGTAAAATTAAAGATTTAGCTAGCATCCATGATAAATGCAGTGGAACATTCCTTTAAAACTCCCTGAGAATGGCATACATTTTCCTAGAGGTTAGGGGTTCTGGTAAATCTGGGGCTGCAATTACTGTAATACTAGACTGTCTCACAAATTGCTGATCCCCACTGACATTGACTTTTGACTAAATAGCTAATAAAATATTATATTTCAATCATTTCAATCTGACTTCAAATTATGTAGTCTTAATTTATTATTTATTTTATTATTTTGGTTGGCTTGAGTTGCAACTGAATTTTGAGACTTAAATAAATATGAAGCATGATTTAAAATAAAGAAACATTCCAGGATATGAGGGAGCATTCGGGATGTGATTTGCATGAGCACAGTGCACTGTAATAGAACATTTAAAATAAAAAGATATGGTTTCATGGTTAGTAAAATCAAAGAAAGGAATAGAGGAAATTTAAGAAAGAAGTGTATTAGTTTCAGAAAGTTAACAATGACATAAGCTGCTCTGTTATGCCATTTTTGACACAATACCTCTTTAGACTTATTTTGAAGTTCTTCAGCCTCCATTTTCAGTCTAGCCTTCTCGTTTTCTAGGTCTCGATAGCTTTATGTAAATCGTCAGCCTCTTTGCTGGTATTTAGTCTCGCGACTTCCAGTTTTTCCACTACAACCATTTTTTCCTTGGTGGCTAGTTCAGTCTCATGAAGGCGGGACGCAATAGTATCGGCTTGTTTCTTGAATTTTTTAGCCTCCTCTTCAGCTCTGGCCTGGGCTTCACTGAGCTGAGAAACCTGAAGTTTAAGTCTGTCAGCTTCAGCTATGATCTCCAATTGCCTTTTCCTCTCTGCTTCAAGTGACTTCTGATATTCCTCTGTTTCCTCCTCCAGACGCTGCTGCATTAGTTGTTTATCCTCCAGCAGTTTTTGGGCCTGCTCCTGAGCCAAGTCCTTCTGCCTTTGGAGCATCTCTGCTTCAGCTCTAAATTTAGATGCTTCTTGAATGGCCTGCATTTTCTCTTTGAGCATTTTATCTGCAAGAGCTCGCTGCTGATTGAGGTCTTCTTCTGCAATCTGTCTCAAGCGTGCAGCCTCTTGGGCTTCTACACTAAGTCGAGCAGCATCCTCTGCAAGCTTTTTCATATTGTCAGCCTCCTTGGCAAGGAATTTTTGTGTATTATCTTTGTCTTTCTTAATGAGACGTTGATTTTCCTCCTCAATTTTGATTTTAAGTTTTAGTAGTTCCTCCATCTGAACCTTGACTTTGAACAGCTCCTCCTCCACTTGGGCCTTTTGTTTGACAGCATCATCAACCTCATCCTTCAAGCGCTGCAGCTCCTCATCAAGGACAGACTTCTGCTTATCAGTCTCATCAAGCTGAAGTTTAACCTTTGTGAGTTCTTGCTCCACTTGGAACTTCTGTTTTAATGTTTGCTCTGCTAGTTTTTTGTGCTTTGCCATCTCTGCATCAGCTTGTTGCTTCTGCTTGAGTGCTGCAGCTTCTGCTTGTGCTCGTTTAGCAGCTTCAAATTCAGCCTCTTTTTTCAACCTCTCAGCATCCTCCTGGGCTTTGGCTTGGTTTGCAGCTTCTTGCTCAGCAGCTGCCTTTTGTCGTTCTGCTTCTTCTGCTTGTTGACGAAGGAGAGCTGCCTCCTTTCTGCCTTCTCCTTAGCAGCTTCAGCTTCTTTGGCAAGCTTCTTGGCTTTCTCATACTCTTCTTTAAGCTTCTTCTGCATGATGGTATCTTCCTTCTGTTGGGCAAGAACACTTTGGACTTGGTGCTCAGCTGCACTGCATTTCTGGGCTGCTTGTTGGGCTGCAACAATCTGTTTTTCTGCTTCTATGTCAGCCTCTTCTTTCTGCTTTCTGGCTTCTTCTGCTTTCTTTTTCAGACGATCAAGCTCCTCTTGGGCGGCCTTGCGTTGTCTGGCTGCCTCTTCTTCTGCAGCAGTAATCTTCTTAACCTTTTCCTCTGCTTCCCTCCTTCTCTTCTCCTCCTCAAGGGCAAGCTTCCTTAGTTTTTCTGCCTCCTCCTCTGCTCTTAGTTTGCTTTGTTGAGTTTCCTCTGCAATGTTTTTCAGTTTGTTCAGTTCGAGCTCCAGATCAAGTTTTCCAGAAGAAGCCTTTTCAAAGTTGAGCTTCAGAATTCGGATTTCTTCTTCAACAATTCGCCTCTGTTTGAGCGTGTCATCCACTATTGCCTTTTGTCTTTCCATTTCAGCCTCAGATGATTTTTTGAGTAGGACGATCTTTTCCTCAATGTCTTGCTTGTGCTGGTTGGCCTGGTCTTCAAGAGCTTTCCTCTGGTAAGACTCATCTTCAGCTTGCCGGCGGAGTCTTTCATTTTCTGCCTCCTTCTCTTTCAGGGCAATTTCAGCCTCTGTTTTTAAACGAGTGGCATCGCTAATTGCAGCCAGCTTCTCCTTGAGAATCCTTTCAGCCTCTGCTCTTTGACGTGCTGCTTCTTCCTCAGCAACTTGTCTTTGACGCTTGGCCTCTTGTGCAATGGCTCTAAGCTTGCTTGCCTCCTCAGCCAGGTCCCTCATCTTGGTGGCTTCAGCCTCAAGAAGTTGTTTGCTCTTCTCTGTGTTAGACATGGCATCCTTTTCTGCCTTGGACTTAAGCTCATTGAGTGAATCCACTTCACTCTTCATTTTGGCTAGTTCATCCTCCAGCTGTTTCTTTTTTTGTTGAGCGTCAACAACTTCATTCTTCAGGCGATAAAGTTCATTTTCAAGGAGAGATCTCTGCTGTTCTGCATTATCAAAGTCTGCCCTAAGTCGAATCAGCTCCTGTTCTGCAGTGAGTTTCTGCTGGGCTGTGCTCTCAGCTAATTTCCTCTGCCTATCAAGTTCTTCCTCGGCCATTTCTTTCTGCTTCAGGGCGGAGTCTTCAGCTTTGGCTCTCTTTTTAGCCTCACGCTCAGCCTGCTCCTTTTGTTTCTCAGCTTCTTCTTGAGCCAGTGTCTTTTTGTGAGCTTCTTCCTCAGCCTGGAGTCTTAGACGAAGGGCCTCGTTAGCTTTTGCCTCCATTTCTCAAGCTCCTTTTCTGCCTCTTCTCTGGCATTTTCTGCATCCTCCTGTTGTTTCTTGAGACATTCTGCTTCTTGCTGCAGCTGAAGGACAACATCATGCTCTTGTTTGAGTGACTCTTCCAGCTTTGAGGTCTTCTCTACAAAGGAGATGTGTTTGCTCTGGAGCTCAGCAGCGGCACTCTTCTGAGCTGCCACGTGAGCAACCTTGATTTGTCTCTCTTTTCGACCTCTGCTTGTTTCACTTGCCTTTCAGCCTCTTCTGCTTGCATCTTGAGTTTTTCAAGGTCTTCCAGAGCTTTTGTTTTGCCTAGCAGCTTCTTTCTCAGCCTCTGCTTTGCGCTTGAGTTCCTCTGCGGCACGCTTTCTGGGCCTCTTCAATGACTTGTTTGCGGAGCTTCTCTGCTTCTTCCTGGGCGGCCTTCCTGAGTTTTTCAGCTTCAGCTGCTCTGTCACGAAGCTGCTGGAGCTCAGACTCTGCTGTAGACTTTTGTTTTACTGTTGTCTCAAGTTGGATCCTGATCAGGCGGATTTCCTCTTCAATCTTGAGCTTGCTTTGACGAGTTTCATCCACCTGTTGAGTTTTGCTCTTGATCTGCTGCTCTGAGAGATTTTGAGCTCAAGCAGTTCCTGCTGGACGTTTTGCTTTTGCTTTTCTGCATCTACAGCAGCAATTTCTCTCTTGCTCACTTCTTCCTGCATTCTGAGCTTCAGCTCTTGAGCTTCTTTCTCAGCTTTGGCAATGGCCTTTGCATGAGCTTCAGCTAACTGCTTCTGTTTGTCTAACTCAGCCTGCATCTTGGCCATTTTTTCTGCTCTTCGCTTTGAGTTTCTCTGCAGCTTTCTGCATTAGTGGAAGCAAATGGTAAAGAAAGGATTACAATCAAGCATGACATGTTAAAAGGTAACACTTTACATTAACTAGCTCAAAACAGTGTGGATTTGAACTGTAATTACTGTAGTAATCACAGCTAATCACACTGAAATAAGAGCAATGTAATGTACTGCATTACCCAGGCAATGTTAATGTTAAAGTTAGCTCAAAAGTCAAGATCAATCACTAGATGCAAATTAGATGCACATTCATCAAAGTGATGTTAAATTCACGATGCAATTAAAACAATTCACAACAAGACAAATCAGGAAAAAATGGATGATGGCGATGTATTAATTAATGTATGGAAACAAAATATCACTTCACAACACAGCAAGAAAATCATATGGCATGCAACTGTAGCTGTAGCACTAAGGTTTAAAAACTGCATTATAATTGTGTTTCTAATATAATATTATAGCCTGCTAGAAATAGTCTTATTGAGCTCTAATTCTTATCAAATTGTTGAGATAATTTGCTTCAATTATTATGTCAAAATGTATTGTGAGTGGCAGTAATATTGTTTTCAAGTATGTCATTTTATATTTCCCACACATTTATTTTACAGTTACTATTTAAATATTGATATGGTTAAATGTGTTTAATTGCCAGTTGTTAAAGTCTTTCTGTTGAACTGTCACGTAAAAATGTTTTAATCTTATGTATATTGTCTGTGTGCAAAGTGTGGGAACATTTGTTGACACAATTAATTTTTTATACACTAAGAATAATAACAATAATAATATATAATAGATTTTTTTTCATGTTAGCGTATTATTCACACCATTCACTTTTATCTCATCCCATGCACTGGGGGTTCTTTAAATCACTATTTGCCACAAAATAAGATGGAAAAGAAAGGCAAAGTCAAGGATAACAGGTTCAGGTGATGTCACTGTAAGTTAGAAAACAGTTTATGAATCCAGAAAGTGTAAGAGTTGTAAAGTAGGTTAAAAAGAATCCTGAGTTATATAGTGTAAGTAAGGATGATAGTGACTGTTAAACAGTGTGTATAGTATATAGCTATAATTCTATAAAAGGCTGCAGTGAAAGCAAGAAAAAAAAGAAATTTCCATGGAAAGCAAAAATGCAGATTGAGAGAGACAGAGATGTTAGGATGACAGAGGGAATGGAGATTACACAGTACAGTAGGTACTCGAAACACTGTGGATAATTTACCTCTTTAATGCTCAAACAAGTTAAGCATTCATCATGGCAAAGCACTGGCAAGCAGTTAAGAGAAGCAAAAGAAACAAAACAAAACATTAGGGTTAGAAAATAATATAAAACTTTAAACTTGTGTTAATTTGGAAAGAAAAGAGCTGAAGACCATGATAACCAGGCTGAACCATAGTGAACCATAGAGTCTCAACCTTGATTTTAACCTCAGGGGGAGAAAAAAGTGGCCAGAGGGAAAAGAAAGGAAAACCGTAGTGTAGTGAAAGAAAGAACCCCTCATTCTAAATCTATAATGGCACAATACACACAATGAATGGAGATGAAGGAGCTAATACAATACTTCCAAATAAATCATCTATTTAAAGCCTGTATTCATATGAATGTAAACACACTCAAACCTCATGCATCAAGTGTGTGGTATATTTGTATTTTTTCCACTGTTTTACTAATCCTTCGTCACTACTGAAAGGATATAATATAAAACTCTAAAAATCTGTGCTTCTCTAGCTAATACTGTAGATCAGCTACAGCATGCCAATGTTTCATGCGTAACCAGTGCAAAGGAACAATTTGTCACCCGTACATTAATGTAGTGTGTGTGTGTGTATGCGCGTGTGTGTGTGTTTCACACAGAGAAAAGTGGGTGCATGCATGCGTTTTTGTGATCGGCGGGTCATTTTGTTTGTTTGTTGGTTGGTTGATTATTTGGTTGGTTAGGTTAATGTTAGAATTTAGTTTGTTTGGGATCCTCAGCCAGTTGTCACGCACCTCCTCGTCCTCCAAGCGGCGCTGTGAGTCAGTGATGAACTTGATGTACTGACTTGTCAGAGTCATCAGCTCACTGTACCTGGTCCTCAGTGTTACATACTAATACGGGGAGAAACAGACCATGTGTCATTTACAGATTTGCGTCAGTTAATGGTTAAGTTGTTTAAAATGTATCAAAAATATTCATGACTTTCTAAAAGTGTATCCAATAAAAACACACACCTCCTGAATGATGTTGTCAGAAGCAGAATCCAGTTTGGTTTTCTTCAAGGGAGAAGTAAGAGGCTCCACCTGAGCTTTGTAGGCGACCAGCTGGAGTTCATAGTCCTATTTGAGAAAAAAGAAAAGAAAAAAAAAGGACCACACATCAGTTATGACAGATTTCTCGAAATGCCCCAAATTAAATAATGAATACCATGTAGTGTTGTTTAATGCTCACCTTGATAGTATCAATGTATGCTTTAGCATATTTTTGACACTCGTCAACTTTGTCTTTGTTGCTTTCAATCTCCTCCAGCAGTTTCTGTTTTGAAAAAGGAAGACAGAGTTGAGCTCACTAGTTTCATATGAAGACCACTGGCTGTCTTAAGAAGGCTGGCAATATCAACAAACCTTCTCCTGGGCCAGCTGTTCTTTCAGAGTTTTGCTGTCAGTGATGGGCACAGCCTGGATCTTTTCCTGCCTTTGCTTGGCATCTGCGATCCAGCGTATCAGCCAGTCGTAGCTCTCACGGTAGTAACCAAGCTGGCGGCCAAGCTGCTCTAGCTCTCTCTGGCGAAGGTCAATTTGTGTGAACACGGCCTTCCAGCGATCCTGGAGACTAGACAGGAGCTGGCGGTAGTGGTCCAGCTCAGCATCGCGCTCACTGTGAACACGAGACATCTTGTTGCTCACTGCGGTGGCCTTCTTTAGCTCTTCTTCCAGAGAGTCAAACACTGGCTGTTCACCCTCAGCCTCAGCTCGCATTTTCTGCAGATTCCATTTAAAAGAAAAGCCGATCAGCAGTGAGCAAACAAGGTCAAAATCATCAATGAAACCAGGCTAACTACTTAACTACAGGCTAACTACTTAAAGGAAACTGTTCCCAACTAAATGAGAGAATGATTAGAATTTCTTTTGTATGCAAATATACAATCACTTGAAAAAGTTCTCCTCTAACAGATATTGAACCCTGACACCTCATAAAACAATCATGCCGTTTACCTTGAGCTTTGTTCTGTATGTCTCTACTTGCTTGACATCATTGGGCACGGTGTGAACCTCACGCAGACAGTCCTCGTACTGCTTGAGTACTCCCTCAGCCCCTTGTGTGTTACGGATGACCATTTCAACAGTCTTCAGCCTGAAGCAAGAAACAATAAGTAAATAAAGTAGTGAAGCACAGGGGCATTAGGAAACAGCTCATTTCTCTTAACTCTCAAGAGTATGAGGCTGGGGACTCACTTTTCAAGATAAACAGAGGAGAGCATGTGGGCATGATCCATCTTCTGCACAGTGAGGTCGAGCTCTGAGCGCAGCACAGGAGCTGAGGCAGACTGCTGAGGGGAGGCCAAGACCTCTTGTGTCTTTACAGACACCTTATTCAGGTCCTTCTTGAGGCCCTCAAGCTCCACATGCACTTTCTGTAGGACAGAAGAAGACAACAACATGTATGAATAACATGTGAAGAGTCAAAACTGGACTGGGGTTATGGGGAAAAAACTGAATCAACTGATAAAGAAATCCCAACCAACCAGATTCCAAAAATGTGCCAGACGGCACATTTAAATTTAAATTAACCTGTGTTGTGCAACGATCGGCCAGAGGCACTGAACAGGTTCTGAGATCAGAAGGGACCTGAGCACAGCTCTAGTAGGAAAGTAGCCAGGAGGCCTACAATCACTGCAACTCCCTCTTAAATGGATACAAACTCAAGATCCCACAAAAATGCAATTCTCTGCTGTATTTTGACACAGCACTTAAAACAACAATGATTGTAGCTCTCACTCCGTTTTCACACTATTTCCAGTAGTTTAGGAAAGGAAGCAGAGAGAACATGTTTTGGCCCCTAAAGAAGTTTGGCTGATATGAAAACTAGCTGAGGTCATGATATGCACAAAAAGCCCTGAGGGTCAGTAAATGCAAATGCTGCAGACACATAGACAATATCCACATTATGTACAGTTAGGGTGATATGCAAAGATATGCAAATAAGACACATTTCCACTTGAAGAGGATTTTTACTATTTGTTTCCACTTCTTTACGTTAGCTTTTCTCAAACAAGAAAAGCTAACGTAAATTAGCCCTTGAGATAATCCTCTAGGCAATTCCGCTGATTCAAGCGTAGCGTTACACAATACAAAGGAGGTGAAATTAATATGGTAATGAATTATTTTATGTCATATGATATTTTAACACATTGCAGACATCATTCAGGTACAGCACCTTCTGCTCTGTTGTCTTCTGAACACATTCTTTCAGAGGTTCCTTTTCCATATGTTTGCGAATGCGGCCACAGTCCCAGCTTCACAGTCCTCTATACGCAGACGGAGGTCCTTGAGCTCAGAGATGTAGTTCTTACACAGAGACTCATCCTGTAGACCTGTGTAGCAGCATATGTATTAGTTTAGTATGGCAGTATTAGATAAACAGTTTATTTGGGTTGGGGAAAAAACAGATTTTTGATGCATTAACAATCTAGAAATACTGAATAATTTGTCGTGTTGTTGATGTGTAACTGTACAGTAGGACATCTTTCTCAGCATCTTCTACATTCTCAAATCACTTTTTTGCCAAATCTACCACATATTTGCAGTGCACTGAAGTACAGTCATACATGCAGCTCTTTGTGAGTTTCACAAACACACGTAGCTCCATATACACTACAGTCACAGCACAGTATTTTCTACCTGGTAGTAGTATTCACACTATGGCCAGGGCCACAAGCGTAACATTCTGTAGCTTTACCTACAAATCATGGATTCTACTTTGTGAAGAGCTGCAAAAACAAAGCAACTAGGGAACAAAACAACATGCAACCACTCAGAGCTCTAACAGTACTGTTTTTTTAAACATCTGATCCAAGACTTTTAAGCGTGGACACACACTAGCTTGGTGCTCTGGAGCTTTGACTGGCTTGATATGACTCACCTCGCCTATCAACCATTCGTCCTGAAAAGGTGAATGACAGTTATATATTCGGTAAAGTTGCCATTCCCTTATATAACCATGAATAATTAAAAGCTACTTTGCTTTTATAAAAATAAAAGTTACCTTTCTCCATGGAGCGGAGCAGGGTTTCAAAATGCTGGGTTGACTTGGTGTAGTCCTCCTCAATCTGCATGCGGTCATCAGGGCCAAAGAGCTGTGAGTCCTGGCTGTCTCGCATGTAGTCCTGGTAATGGAGCTCCAGGTTCCTCATGATCAGCCTATATTCCTCTGGTTTCATGGTCTTTAACTGCACAGAATGGAGAAGAATTAGGAGGGGGTTAGGAGGCTGGACTTCCAGCAGAAAACTGAATTCTGAAGAGGTTTATGGAGCAATTTGATCTAATGTTGTATTTTTGGTTTGGAGTCAGGTTAATTTAATGGACTGAAATATACAGAATCATCAAAGGACGAACAAATTCTTAATGGTTGTTAATTTCATCAAGGCTAATGTACTCTTTGTGGTGCCTGCAGTAAATAAGTTTGACTCTGAACAAAATAAATAAAAGTCTTTCCTACACAGCCTGCTAATAGACTTTAGGGGCCTTATTTATGCTCCCAAACCTCAATTTATTAATTTAGTTTCTATTTACAGCTAACAGAATCTATTGGTTTGATTTTACTTTACTTTACTAATAAATACAGGCGGCTGGGGTAAAGATTGTAACTTTACACCAATCCCTGATGTAACATCTCTTCATAGCTCTTTGTCTTTTCGCATTAAGGTTTATACTCACCATGGTGATGTTCCAAGAGCGAATCTGTGTGTAGTCTCTCATCAGGTACTGCCATGACAACAAGCTCTTCATGTCTATATGAAGCCTCTGCCACATAGACACCATCTGCTGATGACCTGCATCCAGACTGGTGTAGGACAGGGATGCAGATAGTGCAAGAATAAAAAAAACAGACAGTACTTCAGGGTATGAAACCCATGATTGTCAGAGATTGGGTTGTTTTACAGAAAAGGCGGTTATGTCACATGGATCAAGTTCAAGTTAAGAAAAAGCTTAAACCTACAGTGAATTCAATTCAGTTACTGAGTTTATATACACAGATGTCACACAGCTGTCTCCTTTAGCTTAGATTTTACTGTGTTCTCACCTGGACACGCTGTCCACAGCCTCCTTGTTGACTGGAGGTACCATGAAGCAGACGGAGGGTACCACCGCCTCGTGTCCAGAGCGGTTCAGGACCTTCCACTTGAAAGGCTGAGAGTTGTTGAGGAGCGCACACTGTCTCCTTTATGGACAGTGATCTGAAACACAATCCATGATAAATACACACATTAAAGAGGACGTACTGATGTTCTGTGACAAGTGCGAACACTGTGAGCTGTGACTGATCACATATCACTATGGACCGGGATGCAGGAAGTTCTTACCTCCTGTTGCTTGAAGTCACAGACAGCCTGAATAGGCAGTTTCCCTTTGACGGAGGTGGTGGGGTTACGTGGTTTCAGCTGGATGATGGACTTGGCTCTCTTGTTCAGGCCGGTCACAAGGGTCTTGTATTCATTCAGCTGTTCTCTCTCCTCCTGATTATTTACAAATACAATTGAGATTAAATCTGAGCAGTGGGACAATTGTGCTTTTAAATCATAATCATGATGTACTTTTTAATTCCTACATTTTTTTTTAAGAAGCTCATCTGGCACAATCATGTGCAGGTACATCTAGATATATTAATGTGAGGTGTCATCACTCACCACAGCATCCTGCAGCAGATCCTCCAGCCGTGTGGCTGTGGTGGAGCGATCGCAGCTGTATTTCTTTTTCATGTTCTCTTGCATTTTCTTCATCTTGTCCTGAGCCTCTTTCACATCGGCGAAGAACTGCAAGAAAAGGACATCATGGGGGGGACAGAAAATGTGACTCCTTGCTCTATAAATATTTATGGATGTTCATGATAGGGTTACTGTACTTGACTTCCACATATTCATTTTCACCAATATCACTGTTCCATACCTGGTAGTAGGCTGTGTTTTCTTTGAGATGAGCCTCAATACAGCAGCACAGCTGAAGGATCCAGCTCCACTGAGTCTGCAGGGCAGCTGTGAAGGCCTGCAAGAGACAGAGAGAACAGGACGACGTTAAGCGAGGTCTCACATAGTAGCTTTTACACTGTATTTAGATTTTTACTAAGCTGGGTTTACTCGAGTAATTACCTCAACTGTCTTCTTGCCTGGATGTCCATCCCTGACATATTTGTCTCCCATGGCCTGGATATCATTGACCTTCTTCTCCCTCAGCTCCAGCTCTGCATGAGACCCTGAACAATCCAAATAAAACAGTTCATCTTGGTAGGAAAATCATGTGTGCTCATTTAAGTACTTTACCCAGACATCTTTCACAAAAGGACTGGAATTAGACAAAATATGAAGCATATAACCACAGACTTTGAGGTTCTTCTTCTAAAACTCACTGAGTAGTTGTCTTTCTTAGCCGTCATGTTAGTGTTCCTGTCACTCCAGTCAAAGTTGACCTCCTCCTCTTCTTTGTCATTTAACCACATCAGTTCCTTTGTGGCAGAGCTGACGAAGCCGTGGAGTGATTCCAGGTTCCTCAGGCGGGACTTGGAAGAGTTCTGAAAAAACAAACATAGGGGTTGATTTAAGAAATCAGTGCTCAAATACATACAAGTTAAAGCCTTCACATTGTGTGCAGTGAATCTGAAGTTATACTAAAATCCAAATAAATATAAAACCACAGAACAATGTTTAAACTATGAATATATTTACCACTAGTTTGCCATACTGAAGGTCCAGTCTACCCAGGTATTCTCTGTATGTGCCCTTGCTGACAGGAGACAGCTGGTTCTACAGAATACAAAAGATGCAACAGAGGTTACTTTTAAAATTAACAGCACAACATTAGATTGTATGCATTTCTTTCCAGCAGTCCTGATTAGGGTACTACCTCGTCAGCCCTGGCCCGTTCAATCTTTGCACGAAAGTCTTCCACAGTCTGGTGCAGGCCTCTGTGGCTGCCCAGCTGGGACTCCACAGATGGAAGATCAGAGCCCCACTGGGCTTCATCAATACGATGCTGGTTCTCCTCTACCCAGGCCAAAAGGTCTTTGACATAGCGAAGGGTCACGTCATCCATCTCAGGCCGCACCTTCATGCTGCTCTGCTGGCTGGGCTGTGTCACTTTAACCTGGCTCATGGTCACAGTAGTCTTCAGACGAAGGTTGTAATCGCTGCGCAAGTTCACCAGGCGCTCGTGGAGGCGGTAAACCCTGTGGAGGTGAGAAACACAGTCAGCTGTTAGTTGAATGTATTAAGATCTGTGTCTTTGTGCAGTTTTGTAACTGGTGTATGCTAAAAGGTGAGTTAACTTGAATGAGCAATTACCTGCGGTACATCTGTTCAGCCTGAGGGTGGCGCCCATCCTTGAGTATCTGCACGTCGTTGAAGAGCAGGCGGATCATGTTGTCTGCCTTGTCCAGCTCCCTCTCCACTTCTGCTGTGTGCTGAGCTGGTTTCCCTGCATTCAGCAGACGGATGTCCTGGAGGGATGAACACCAATGAAAACTATTTTCACCTTCTTTTCAAATGCCACTCAAATTTTAAAAGAAAATAAAGGCTTATGACAGTGACTGACAGATTAGCCATTTCTCTGCCTGAAGGAATTTCTTTCTCTTTAATTTTCTATAGCTACATGTTTGGCAGAACACCTTCAGAGGGTTTAGGTAAAATATTTTCTTAAATGATGGAAAGAGGCTTAAGTCTGTACTTTGGACTAAATAAGACCATATGACTGCTAATTGTAAGGATGCCAGCAGCCATCTCTGCTCCAGACTGCAACTACTGCACAGCTAAATTCTTTTAAAAGATGAACTTATGTAAGTAAGTATATAAAACGTTACTTTAAACACAGCCTAGCAAGCATCTTCTGGCTTCTTTGGATCTTTCCTCGTTGTAGTTTGTAATATCTCTAATGTTAGACTTGAATAGGACTCACTGTCTGCAGCAGGGTCTCCAGGTGGCTGAGTTGGTCATCACACACGCCTGACTCCATCTGGACTTTGCTGACAATCCTCTGGAGCCTCTCAAGTCTGGATAAGAACAACAAGAAGAAAAAAAAAAAGGTCAAAAAATGAATTAAATTGTGATAGTCCCTGTGATAGTCCCACAACCTCCACAGCATCGACTCCTACCTTGACATTTCTAAGACTCAAAACCTGTCTTTAACAACCACATTGCATTTAGATCAGCAGAAGCTAAAGCTTACAACTTACGGCCACCTGCGTTGCAGCAAATACTCCAATTTATGAGGGTCACTCACAAATGCCATTTCCACAAATCTCTTATAAAGATTACACTTCCAACTACGAGGACGTTGGATCTTCTCACACTCCCATTGTGTCTTAGGAAAATACTCTGCAACGTAGCACCGCAGAGTGACACACAAATGTCTCCGTTATCTGACAAAGGCATCCAGTCTGCTCATTCAGTCATTCCACATCTCAGAACCATAAACAAGGCCATCAGACTGCATGATGACCGGACAATCTCGTGACACGATGCCATCCCATTTTCTGGGCATGACGCAATGCTACTCTAAATACACAGATAATTCACAATGTTTCATCCTATTTCATCAGACTTAATTATATCTTTTTATGTGTCCAATTAGGAGGAGGACATCTCTCTCATTTTGATACAAGTCACAAAACAAGAAAAACAGTCTTTCACCAGAATCTTCCACCAGAGCAGGAAAATGATGCAACATGTCTGCAACTGAAAATCTATGATGGTAAAATATACTGTTGTTTAGTAAAGAAGCAACTGAAAAGCATGTTTTTGTTATACTTTTATACGTAAGATTAGCTTTGGTGATGTAGGACGCTTAGCAGGCTAACTACCTCAATAAGCTTGAGGCCAAAGCTAGGCTATTAGCTAATACTGTGTAGCCAGCTATTAGAGCTTCTTCTTCCTGTTTTTTTTTTTTTTTTTTTTCAGTGTTCTAAAACTAAATGCTGTCATGACTGGGCCTTCTAGCCCCTGTAAGAACAAGCTAGGTCAGCATCATATTATCCTTTCTAAACTGCTAACATGTAAATATAAAATGACTTATTTGTATATAATGTTATTGTTATCTTACAAAGCAGCAGCGTGTGGTATCATCTCTATGTATACACACAATGTATTCCAACTGTAACTTTGTTGTTTTATTTGTGTCCTGCCTTTGTTCATTGTTACATTAGTGGACAAGGTTGTGAATCATCGCCTAATCTGCAAGCTGGATGTGGTGCCTGACTGTTCTGCCTCATTAGTCTTCTTGGTTGGGACAATAAATATTTGAACCATTAAACATGTAAATATTACTGCATATTGCCACTGTCCTAACCTTTCAAACTCTATCCTGAGCAGCCGCTCTCTTTCAAGGATGGCCACATGAAGCCGACCCCATTCTTTCTCCACATCAATGGGATGGTAGCCTGGAGGGACCTTCACCTGACCAGCATGCACGGCACTCTGTGGGCAGACGACAGGAGAACGCATGAGTCATCACTCATTGGAAGAGAATACAATAAAATACAAAAGAGTGGAATAAAAAATTAGGGTTGGCTTGCCTCAAAGGACTGGTAGATGTGTTTTGACCGGTTCTTGTCGGACTCTTTCACTGGCAGCTCTGTCTCTTTGAACTTCAAGAACTGGCGCCAAAGAAGCTAAAGAAGAAATACATAAAAGATGGTTTTAATCTTTAAATTAAATTAAATCTTTTATAAAATGTTGTTTTGTTCCAAGACATCTCAAAACAACCTTTAAATCTTTATTTGTGTAAATGACAAGGAAATGTTTTGCACTGGGATCAGTTAAATGAATTTGAAACCCTAATCTCTTAAATAGGATAAGCACATTAAGGTAACACATCACACTACAGGTCTAATAGTCTGTATACGGTTGGGTGCTACCCTCTATAGTATCATTCGTTCATTCCCATAATTGAGTTGAACTTATAATGAGTGAAATAACTCCAACTGCCTATATCACATTAAAAATAATCACTTGCATTCTAACCAGGGTTAACAGTTTTAAAAAACTACCTCTAAAGCTGGACTTTCAAGGATGCTGTGCTACTGATATTTTGACTTCACAAAGCAAATTAAGAAAAATACTAAAGTCACGCAATGCTTTTGTTCTGCACCGCTGACAGGGAGTGGCACAGTGTTGATTCTTCTGAGGATCAGGCTTAGCATGATCTGCCTTTCGGCCTCATTTTCTCAGCACTGGCAGTACAGTGCCAGCCCCACCTACAGTACAACAATGTCTGGGAAAACAGTTATGTAAGCGTGCTCTTTGATCTAACTGTGGACAACAGCCAAAACCTCTTTTGCACAATACTTATGTTATTAAAACACTCACAGAGCTTTCAGTAGTCTTATTTTAATTACATAAAGATAACTTTTTCATGCATTAAAAGAAACTATTTATTTTAATATATATTTGTGCTCCTCACTGCTGCTCAACTGTAAACGTATCCATAACAAAGACAAATCTCTGGCCTAGAGACATAATACCAGCATATCATCAGCATATGATCTCACCTCTATCTCCTCATAGCTTGCAGGGAACTTCCTCTCCTCGAAAATCACGACATGGTGGCGGATCCACTGGAGCAGAAGTGTCACCAGCTCGAGTACTCCTGCCAGCGCAGCTCCAGCTCCTGTAGCCAACACAGCAGAAAAGACAGTTTAACAACAGACAGGAGGGCTCTTCTTCTCCTGTCTCCATGTTCGAGCACTCACAGAAACCACGCTAAACTCAATTAGCTACCAACAATCCAGGTCTTGTGTGAGTGTGCAGGTAGACAGTGGAGAAGGGGCTGATGAAGGGGGCCGTGATGGAGGAAGGAAGATAATGATGGGAAACATACAGAATGAAGCATATTTCTACAATTCTACCAGATCAGTATGTGCAGTTGTACCCGTGTTTATGAGGAAATGCATTTGAACAGATGTGAAATCAGTATTTACCTTTACATTGGTCAGGTTTAAGATTAGGACATTAAATGTCAGCATAGCATTAATCTAATGGGTGACTTTGTATAAACTCCCATACAGATGATGTGTGACAATAAATATGAGTCTATCTGTTCAGCTTCTGAAGTGTTAACACCACAAGTTGTTAATTTCCTTCACAAGACTTCTATTTCTCTTTGAACTTGTGGAGGGTTTCGGAAAAACATGCTTACAAAAGCTCATTTATAGTCACAAGCCTGTTTGGGTTTGATTTGATCTGATCAACCAGATCAAATTAGAACGAACGTTTGTGTTACAGAGAAGCACATTTATTGATAGCATTTGTACATTACTCTGGAGGCGTGCGTCAAGCAAGATTCATGGTATGGTAAGTTCTGCTTACGTTAGCTCTGATGCCATCATGTGCATCAGCCCGAGGCATGGCATCATACAAGGATGATCGTAAGTGATGATGGACTTCGTCAGGTGCGAGACGTCGACATCTGAAAGGATAAAGTGTAATTGTATTATATGCCACCTCATTATTTCATGTAGCAAATTAAAAATAACAGTCAATTGTAGCTTTACACACCAAAAAGAGAATAAAACTACGGTCAGTATTATCACGCAGGTCTGGTGTTTCTGATTAAAGCAACTTTGGGCCTCTCACCTTCAGGGTCCAGAAGGCGTGTCACTCCCAGGTCTCTCTCTGCCACACCAAAGGCCTGTTCCAGGTTCTCCAGGTTGTTCTGGCGGTACACTTTGCCCATGTCGATGAGTCTAGGACTAGGGGAACACAGGAAGGAAACAGGTGAGAGGGGCAATTTATAGTAATCATCAGTGCAAGTTATACATTTGGAGTATCACATAGACTGCCATTATTCATTTGATGGCAATGTGTGAGTGGGTCCATATTGGCTCTTCAATAACACAAGTGTAAGTGTAAGCTACACTTAAATGTACAGTGACACCAGTGGCTACTTTCTTTACATATTGTTTCTTATATTTTCAGCTTCAGAAATCCAGTAAAACTTGAATGAAATGTCATTCACTTTTACAAATATGCAGCTTATACAGGTCTGCTCACTGATATGGCATGACCTTAAATATATTAGCAGCAGTGGTGCTTTTTAAAGACTCTGCCAATAGCTATAAGCAGTTAAAAAGCCAACTTATTCACTTTATGACAAACGTGCATGAGCACCTGCCAGTTTGTCCTCTGGGTGTTTGACTCTCTTTGGCAGATGCCAGAGCATCTAAAGGTTGGAATGTAATTTATAGAGCCAATACCATAATCAAATCACCCACACGTCAATTCCCAGAACGAATAAATTTTATATCTAGAGTGTAAAACAGCATGATTGAACCTCATCAATTATACACACATACTTGACTATCACACACCTTTCACTTAAAAAAAATCTAAATTAAAGCAGCTTGAAATGCTTTATCAAATCCAGAAATTTAAATGTGCAATGCAGACCCCAGCACTACTGATTATGATACTTAGTAAACAAATACAGTTGTACAAAAACAACAGTAGGATTAGATTCATACACCTCTGACACGTGGATGTGGCTCCCATCATTAAAGGCATGTTAGCCTGTGTACAGAATACAGCCTGTTCATATAGTACTGCTCATTATTCTAGACTCTCTTCTGAAAATTTTGAGATTAGTGGTTTTATTGTTGCTGTTTGGTTTCACGTGTTAGTTAGCTGTCCTTTGTTTCTGGAGGCTTGATGATATCCTTTTGATCATATAATGATGCTGTGTTTCACGGACTCCAGGAAAAGTAGCTGCTATCTTGGCAGACTAATAGGAACACAAATAAATAAATAAAAACTGCACAGAGTGGCCAACATCAATGTAACTGAGTGAGATCCTTTACATATAACATAAATGTTAGTGAACAACACAACAGCACTTTGTGAGCAGTCTGGTTGAGGAAAAGCGATGTAACATCACTGTTTCAAAAGAAGTGATTGGATGTTTTGGACGCTCCCTTCACATTGTAATCAGTTTGCTAACCCTCAATTCTCTTAATTACTGCCTTGCCTGCAGCACTGTAAATAATGTTGCCACTGTTTCTAGCCAAAACCTGGTATGCACAGACCACAAAGAATCTGAACCCCTTTATCAATCCGGATGGTCACCATAGCAACACTGGCAACATCCAGGCAGCTCATGAGGGCTATTAGCAACAAGGAGTTTAAGCACCAGCATTTTGAGAATTGGATGAGCTGAATGGCCAAAAAGGAGACCGAGAAGTGTGAATACTTTTAAAGCAGGTTTTAGACTCACAATATATCATAGTTTACAGCTCCTGTATTGCAATTCAAATGCAATTGTATTTCCATTTATTGTATTTTCTGCATTTCATAAATGTGTTTTTACAAAACAGAAGTTTCTAGAAAGGAATGTGTTCGTTATTTTGTCATGACTCCATGCCAACACAAAGCTATTATCTCAGAAATATGTGTCGAACTCCTGAACAAAAGGCTCAGTTTCATCCCCTAATATATCAACATGTTTTTTTACCCCCAGAGGTGTTATGAGTTTCAGATGAGAGTGCTATTTCATGCAATTATTGATAGTGCACTGGTAGAAAGAGGCAGATTATAGGCATTACGCATGACATCCAAAAATGTGGATTTATGAAACACTGCAGCAAAAAGGCTGTTAAAGTGGTCTATGCAAAAAAAAAAAAAGAAAACTGAGTTCCCATTGAATATAATTCGGAATAATAATAAAAAAAAACGCTGAAAGGATATTGTGACAAAATTGTAATGAATGACCTTGCAAGCAGAGGTTATGAAAATGAACTGTTGATACAGGAACATTGTACCACATCTTGTCTGCATGACCTTACTTTGTCTTTGCTCAGGTTAGTGCTGTTGCCAGGATACTATTTCCATGGCAACACTTGAGCCGGCGAGGTGAGCAGCTCTGAAAGGATCCAAATAACTGGCTGCTCTGTATCCTGTGGACCGGAAGTCCTTACATGAGCATAAAGAAACACGCACATACACGCACGGCCACAGAAAAAAAAAGAAAAAACAGCTCTTAAAGTTCAGTTTGATTCAGCGGAGTAGCTGGAATTTTCTACTAAACATAATAAAATGACTTCCGGTCAATTCAGCCTGATTTATTGCATCCTCTGAGGTTATTTTACATTTATATGGAAATTATACATGTGTCCGTCAATTTAGGAACAAAGATAGCCCCCTTTACTCTTAATAACCTTTCTGGAAGATGATCTTTGCCAAGTTCTTTGCTTCCTTACAGTTGTCAGAGATGAGTAATGTGCCGTTATGCAGCAGAATCAGGTACCTCTGTGGATATTGAAGGTCTATTCAGCAATGATTATTGCACTCTGCAATATTCATTGTTCTATATGAAACTCAATTTCCATCCTCCATTGGAAACAAACGAGCAGCACTCGCTGTCGTCCATTACAAGAGAAGAAGGGATTCTTCTTATATGAATGCTATATGAATGGGAGCCTGTACCATATTCATTGCAACACATAGCAGATGTTCTCCATCTGTACGAGAGCATACTGCCACCATTTGTTGCTAAGGCGTTACTGCTTCAGTTGCAGACAAAGTGGTCAAATGTAACCTGGAAACGACTAACCTCCTTTACTCCTGAAAGAAACTGCACAAGTGTTTTCTCATTGACCCTGTTCTTACTGTGTCAAACAAAGGTTTTGTATCTTTATATCTTTCTTGTTTTGCTTTCACTCAATAGTTACAAACCAAGGATGTTGCATTGCAGAACACAGTGACACAACAAGTTTACATGCTTTCCTTTCACAGGAGCTTCCACATCTACAGCAGTGATCATGACAGTCATTGCTGCACAGCTTGATAGGATGTGGCACGTCATCACAGCAACACCACGCCTACACTCACTCATTGACCATCAACTCTGCTGGATTCAGACAATCAAAGATGAGTGTCAGGGCCAGTGAGCTCATACAACACTGTGCTGGGATGAGCATTGTCTGGCAGGGAGGACTCTTCATCAGTGGGACTCCATTATGATGACTCATCTGTACTAAACACCCACCACCTCTCTTTACTGTGCAAAGCCTTTGTGCTGCTGAGTGTGTCTCATCCAGCCCTTGAGATATAAGCACTTGGGTTACAGCACATGGATACAGGCTGTAGACAGATGTGAGCTTGAAATGAGTGATCAATATATAAAAATGTTTGAACATAAAGGAAGTCTGTCTGTGTTTATATTATACAAACAGATTTACAAGTCAGTGACAGTTTATGGGAGTCTGCATGTTTGCATGGTGCTCCTGTCTTTCTGTCCAAAGTGGAGTCCCTGTGGATCTATGCATGTGCATGTGCATGTGCAACAATTTTAATTGTTTCATTATTCTTATTCTTGCGAAAAAATTTCACGGTTCCAGTTAAACAAATGAGGATTTATTTGTAATAATGTTGAATTTTATACTATTTGTACCACTGTGAATGTGTGGCTTTGGGCTCTGATAACTTGTGATGTGACATTGTTCACTGTTTTCATAAGTTTTACAAACTAAACCATCAATTAATCAATAAAATAATAAGCAGATTAATCCATTATGAAAATAATCATTAGCTGCATGCCATATAAAATAGTTAAAATGAGCTCCACCGCAACAAACTGCAAGAGGAAAATTCTGCATGGGTAATAAATATCTAATAACATCATATATTTGTACATTCTCCCGATTATACTTACATACTTTGACTTAAGTGACCTTTTCAATGCATGTATTGCCTTTATTTGTAACAGAGTACTTTTACAGTGTGGCATTACTCCTTTTACCTTGCCTAAATAAGGATCTGAAACCTTCCTCCACCATTGAGCACAGCTTCCAACGCATGCGCTGCTCATAAATCATGCAGCTCACCCCTCACCGCACGGTGGCACTAACAAGCCCAACGCTTACCAGCGGTGCATATCTCCGCCACGCCCCGTGTGAGTCGTTCCTTCAAATTTCCGCATTATCAGCTACAGGAACAGTGGACACAGTAGAGTCAACTTTTCACTGTTGCACTCAATAACACCGAGCGATAATGGCAGGGTTTGTGAGGTTAAACCTCAGGAAATGCATCGCCTCTCAGATTAGAATGGCATCTGATCAGGTAAACTGTGGTGACAGAGGACCGTTTCACTGTTAGCATTTAGCTTGCTAAGCTAAAGTTCTTCCTGAACATAGTATGAAGCGACCAGTTGCTAACTTGTATAGTTGCTTCATGGTGCGGGTTCATTGAAGACTTTTTTTAAAACACAAAGCAATGAAAAAAAAAAAGTATGCACTTAAAGACTGCGACATGTTTGTTATGAACCCAGTTTAACGTTAGACATGAAGCTAAAAACACACTCTGAACTGTATGACTGAAGAGGCGCTCTCCTGGTGTGTAACTGTTCCTGAACACATGGGACATATAGTTTAGTCCCATAATCTTAGACTGAGCAGTGCAGGACAGGAAGATATCAGTGAACAGAAGTCTGCATGGACAATACATATGTTCAGTAGCAGTCATGCATTTGTAACTTAAAGCAGAGACACAGCAAAAAAGGACACTACAGAAAACTAAACTTCCAGTTTTTTGTCTGTCTGTTGAAGGTTTGAGAAGTGTAGCACAGTCTTCTTTGTCTGTTAGGGCGATATCATATCCATCAATCAACAGTCATCACTTGTTCTATTGTTAGTATGAACAGAGAGGACCATAAATACTTTACTAAAGCACCAAACAAAGAAGTGTCTAAAATCTTCATTGTGATGCTCTTTCTTATATGTGAATTGTGATATTCACTCTACTTATTCCAGCTTGGCGAGTTGGGCAAGGAGCAGGCAAAGGTGGAGGTGGAGGAGGCTCAGTGAGGGAGGCAGGGTGCATTCGGAAGCGACAAGTAGCAGAGGAGGAGCGGTACTTCAGGTGAGAGCCCTGCTGTCATATCAGTAGTCACACAGTTGAAGGCTCTGTCTGTATCCTTTGTTTTGAACCCCGTGTCTCTTCACTTTGTTTCCGCCTGCAGGCAAAAGGAGAAGGAGCAGATGGAAGCACTGAGGAAACATCACGCAGAGGAGATTGAGCACCACAAAAAGGAGATTGAGCGCCTACAGAAAGAGATCGACCGCCACAAGGGCAAAATCAGAAAGCTGAAACATGATGACTGAAGAAGGGAAGCATGTTATCATTTCTCTTTCTGAAAGTCAGTCCATCTTCTTTGCCAAGTCAATGATTATTAGTTATTGATTGATTCCAATGCTGGTCAAGAAGGAGCCTGTATGACATTTCATACTGACAATAATTCAACAATAAAGTGCTTCAATTTTGAACGTCTGTGTAACTTATTGTTTCATCCTTATTGTCTAAATGATAATCTTTCATTCTGTTTAGAATAACTTTGTTAAATGAGGCTTATCCTGTATGTAGCATGTCCAGGTCAAAGTTCACACTTGTTTACACAGGCAGCCTAGTTTGAACGACAATGCTACTTAAGATTGAACTGTCTCCTCTATATCCTCAGTGTAGTCTAATCAGTGCTTCTATTCTCAATGTTGATGAATGATATATATATAGTATACACAAATTGGTCCTGGTATTGGTAAGTCAAGTTTTACAGAGAGGGATTTAAACTATATAAAAATATCAAACTGTTTTTCTTTACAGAAAGAAAGTTAGTGAATGGACTTGTTTAAAACTTTATTATAAAAGGAATGAATGAAAACTGTTGCCAAAACACAAGATGAATGTGAAAAGGTCTGATTGGGCAAGCCTGCAGAGCAATAAAGATTTACACCCTGCAAAGAAGCTTACAAACTTGCATTGGCAGCAAAATCAAGAGGACAGTTGTTCTTTCAGTTATGACTAAGAAATTAGTAATCAATGAGTGGTTAGCACTGTTGCCTCACAGCAAGAAGGTTCCTGGTTCAAACCTCAGCTGGTTGTTTGTCTCAGTGTGCCCAGTGTTGGCGACTTGTCCAGGGTGTACCCCGCCTCTCACCCAAAAGTCAGCCGATAGGCTCCAGCTCCACCATGACTCTGATGAGGATAAGGGGTTACAGATAATGGATGGATGAATAGAACATTAGACTGTTTTAATACCAGCTGTCTACTGTGGTTACATATATTTTTTTATGTTGGATCAATTGAAGAAGAAATTTGCATGTAAATACTGTATGTAAACTGACTGACCGATGAGTCTAAAAAATAAGTTTTAAGATAACATTACATTCAAGATGTAGACAAGATATTCTTACATGAAATATAGCAGTCTTCAGCTCATGCAGGCATCCAAACGGATGAAGCAGATTAATTTGCCAAAAGTTGATTAAAAGCAAATCAAGTTGAGCTGGTAATACCAAATAAGGAAGACGGAAATCAAATCTCTCATGTGGAACAAAATTAAGACTCACTTCTATCATTTCTATCAAATCCAGCAATCTGAATCTCAATCAACTTTAATCTACTAAGTACAGTATGTGAACACACTTGCTCTTACTGTACACAGAAATAATTAACATTATCATTACAATTAAAAAACAACAAGAAGATTTCTATTACACTTCAATTGGTGGCGGTAATGCTCCGCCCGGTTGAAATTCTCCATGAAAGGAAGAAGAGGAGGAAGACGTCAAAACAAACACACCCGCCCCGCTACGCGTTTTTTCCCCCTCCACATCTCGCGATGTTTGCTGAGCGGTGGCGTTGTTCGGGCGAGCCGACGACGAGACCGTAGCTGTCTGGAAATTTGTCTCGTGTGTTAGATTCAAACGTATTCTTCGTATTAGACATTTTTGTACGTCCGACAAGTTAATCGTTCCACATTTTAACACACGTCACTGTTAGTGTCCTGAATTAGACTGGTGAGTTTCGCTAACTATCTGTTAGCGCCTTGCACGGAGCGTGTGTTTGATTTGGTGAAAGGTGTCTTTCTGCACGGCGAGGCCTTGGTATAAGCTCGTCAGCTAGCCAGCGAGCTAACCAATATTACTGTCAGTTGAGGGTGAGAAAACATACCGGAGGCGTATTTTGCACTAAAAACTGTAAAATGAATATATGTGAAAAAAAGGCGCTCGTCCAGTCAGCGTGCAAATGTAATGATAAAATGTATCCACCTCGTTAGCTAGCGAGCTGCATGTGAAGGGCGGGACGGCGGCTGTCGGTTGTTTCTTCAAGTGACCGGGTTATGTTACCTTACGTTACCTGAACGTTCAAACGTCCAGTTCAGTTATGAGTATTCACGGTATTTTATTTTAAATATTATGCGATTCATCTTCGGCTGTTTTCCCGCTTTTATCCTGTAAGAAATGCTTCTAAAATAACACTGTCAACTAAACACCACATAACATCCATCTGTTTGTTAATATCTTGGTGAAAAACAGTTTTTAGAAAGATTTTCAATGATTAAAAACACTTTCACTTTCGCTTAGTGAGACCTCAAGTATGTGTTGAATAACTCTGCACAAGAAAAATGAAACCTTATGATGAGCTTTGACTCTAAATAAGTTATTTCCCTTACTGTATATTACAGGAGAATGGCTGCCGCTGAGGTGAACGGTAGTTCTGCCCCGGCAAAGGAGGAAGAAGAACCCATGGATGTGACAACGACGCACACAGAGAACTACCAGACGCTCATCGATGCTGGGCTGCCTCAGAAAGTGGCTGAAAGTCTAGATAATATCTTCCAGACAGGTGGGTGGTGGCTGTTTTTGGCTCTGTCATTAACAAGCCGGGGTACTAACGGGAGTCCAGTGTAGCTGAGCCAGTCAGTGAACATGTTACATGTTTTGTTATTGTAGGCTTGGTATGGCGTGGACTTAGATGAAAGGGCCATTGATGCACTGCGGGAGTTCAATGAAGAGGGAGCTCTCACAGTGCTGCAGCAGTTCAAAGAGAGCGACCTGTCCCATGTACAGGTAACCACGTGCATTACATCCCTTTTTGTCTTTCAGAGGAGTATTATGTTCATGTAGATTGTTATAAATAATCTTTTTTTTTTTTTTTTTTTAAATGTAGAATAAAAGTGCTTTATGAGTCATGAAGACTTACAGACAGAGAGAAAAACAAGGAGTAAAGTACAGGAGTCCACCAAGGGCCCAGATGAGGCAAAAATAAAGGTAAACAAAGTCACATGGCTTTGTTGTGTAGCACGTCAGAATCAATGTCATGTAAACATGCTTCTGCAGCCATGCAGTTAAATTAATGTTTTGTTTTATGTGCGGTTTTTAGGCTCTATTGGAGCGGACAGGATACACCCTGGATGTTACTACAGGGCAGAGAAAATATGGAGGTCCCCCGCCTGAGGATGTGTTCAAAGGAACACAGCCAGGGATTGGAACAGAGGTAGATAAGTGTGTCTTTGTTTTCTTTTAATCGAGTGTCAGGTTGGTGCTGCAGTATCATTGAAGAATCCTAAATATCATGCTGTATATTCTGTTTTATAAGTTCTTACACTCTGCTGTTGCTCTGCTCCTCGTCAGGTATTTGTCGGAAAAATCCCAAGGATTTGTATGAAGATGAGCTGGTGCCGCTTCGAGTCTGCTGGTCCCATCTGGGACCTCAGGTTAATGATGGACCCTCTCTCTGGTCAGAATAGAGGTTACGCCTTCATCACATACTGCAATAAGGATGACGCCCAAAAGGCTGTGAAGCTTGTAAGTAGCATTGCAACATATCAAACAACTGAAATATTTAAAGGAATACTCTCAACATTTTGATGTGACTTGATATTACTTTACAGATAAAAGAGAATTCAAGTTTTCATTTTTTACGTTGCTGTTCGTTCACAATGTATTTCACACTGTTTTGTTCCCTCCTTTCTATTTTCAGTGTGATAACCATGAAATCCGCCCTGGCAAGTACTTGGGTGTGTGTATATCTGTTGCAAACAATCGCCTGTTTGTCGGATCAATTCCAAAGAACAAGACAAGAGAAAGTATATTGGAAGACTTTGGCAAAGTTACAGGTCAGTTTTCCAAAGCATAGATTTGTGTCAGAAACTCCATTAAAAGAAATCCTAATTTGTGCAGGATGACAGACATGTTGAAAGTTAGTGATGTTATTGTTGTATTGTACAGAGGGTCTCCAAGAGGTGATATTGTACCACCAGCCAGATGACAAGAAGAAGAACCGTGGCTTCTGTTTCCTGGAGTATGAGGACCACAAGTCTGCAGCACAGGCTCGCCGCGCCTAATGAGCGGCAAGGTCAAGGTGTAAACCCAGTCACTGTAGAGTGGGCTGACCCTGTCGCTGAGCCAGACCCGAGGTCATGGCCAAGGTTAGCAAGTCTCATGTCTTTCTCTTTTAAACACAACAAGGATCTGATCCATAGACTAACGAACACCCTGGTTCTGTTGTCTTCATAGGTCAAGGTGCTCTTTGTGAGGAAGCTGGCCACAGCGGTGACTGAAGAGCTTCTTGAAAAGACATTTTCTCAGTTTGGAAAGCTGGAGCTGAAAAAATTGAAAGACTACGCTTTTGTCCACTTTGAAGAAAGGGATGCTGCTGTGAAGGTGGGTTATTCACACTTTGGACAAGATATTTAGCATGTCTGATGATCTCATGTGTTACAGTAACGGGCTGTTTTGTTTGTTCAGGCGATGGATGAGATGAACGGAAAGAGCTAGGGGTGAGGAAATTGAGATTGTCCTAGCAAAGCCCCCAGACAAGAAGAGGAAAGAGCGCCAAGCAGCTCGGCAGACCACCAGGAATGCAGGGTGAGGGAAGGCACATGTGACTGGTCAGCTACTCAACTTTTTCTCACTTGAGGAATTCATTAAATGTAACACAATGTTTCTCTCTGCAGGTATGATGACTATTACTACTACCCACCTCCACGCATGCCCCCACCAGGCAGAGGCAGGGGCGTGGTGGCCGAGGGGGCTATGCCTATCCACCAGATTACTATGGATATGAAGACTACTATGATGACTACTATGGTTACGACTATCATGACTACCGTGGTGGCTATGAAGACCCTTACTACGGCTACGAAGATGTGTACAGCATGAGGGGCCGTGGCACTCGCCCCAGCAGGGGGCCTCCTCCACCTAGGGCTCGTGGAGCGCCACCTGCCCGAGGCCGGTGGCTATGCCAAAGAGGGCCACTCGGTGGTCCGAGGGGTGGCCGAGGAGGCGTGGAGCCCCTTTCCAGCCGCAGAGGGCCGCGGTCCTCGCGGGCCAGGGCAACCCGGGTAACGTCCGGAAAGAGGAAGGCAGACGTGTTTAACCAGCCTGACTCCAAGCGCCGCCAGACCAACAACCAACAGAACTGGGGTCCCAGCCCATCGCCCAGCAGCCCCTGCAGCAAGGGGCCGACTATTCCGGTAACTATGGTTACAGTAATGACACCATGGAGTTTTCACAGGATTCTTATGGGCAGCAGTGGAAGTAGATGCACCAAAAGGTATTTGGCAAAGTGACAACAAAAAAAGAGAAAAACAACAATAAAAAGAGAAAAACAAAAACAGGAGATTGGCCACAATTTTTTGATTGACTTTTTATTCTTCATCCCTCCCATGAGAAAAAAATCTGTATATATCTCAGAAAAAGTGGACAGACCCCAGAATTGGCTCGAGATGATTGGCTGGAAAGCCTTTTGGCTGAAGAAGTGAACGTAACCGTTGTGGTGAATCATTTCTTACTCCTACGGTTACATTGGGACATGTGTATTTAAAAAAACACACTAAATACTTTTATTGTTACGTTTTGTTCCTGATTCTTTTAAAGCCAACAATGAACATTTAAAAAAAAGGTGGACATTTAATTCTCAAAAGTCTGAGAGAACATTAAATAATATTTGCCTTGCAGGAAGTTTTTGTCCGTGCCCTTTCCTCCCTCCCCTTCTTGTACTCCCTTTATTTGTGGTTTCTCATAGTTGCTTAGGGACTTGCTTGTAAATAAATGCATATGGTTAGAGCTTCATACGTCATTTTTTTGCAATGGTGGAGAAAAGAATCCACAGGAAGGAAGAAATCAAAGTTTTGTAATGTTCAAAGTGTATGCCTAGCATTTCTAGAGGTAGACAAATTGTGTTTTTTAAAACTGATACCATAACTTCCTATGTTTTCTTTGAACTTGCCCAATAGAGTTTGGTTTGGCTTACCTTAAGAGCCATAGCAGTTTGTTCTCTGATGTTCTTTGTATTTATAACTTTTACGTTTGTTCCTTCAATAAAACTCAGCTGAGCATCAGTCAATTGTCAGATACTCAAATTCAGTGTTGTCATTCAGTATTTGATTTGATTTTGACCTCAAATTCTCTCATTTGGATGAAGATCTTCTTTTCCAAGTCAAATTTTTTTTTGCCTCAAAGGATAATCACAAAAGACTGAAATGTGCAATCAGACAACGGGACAAGAGAATTTGAAAGGTGTTTTTATGAAAGTGATTAAACAGGATTTTAACCCTTTATGTTTCAGTGCATGTTATATCAGACTACAGTCATTTCCTGCACTCAGAATCTCTATAATGAATCACAACCATACAAACAACTATTAAAGGACCAAACTGTAATTTTGACTTTTTGCGATTACTCAAGATTGTACCTGTCTTTCAAAAATGTGTGCACAGGTAAACAGTGTGTGCTTTAGTAAACTTCAGCCGACCCTCTAAACTCCATTCTCCGCAATCCATGAAGAGATGCTTTAACTATGACTAAAACCTATTACTCTAGTACTTTATGCTTTGCCTCACATGGTCCCTGCCTATATTTTTACCTCATTTGGACACGGCCAAAGAAATGCATAACACTGCAATAGTACTGTAAGCTAACGAAGTAAACATGCAGTGTATTCACAGGTGTATATTTCCTGTGCGTGGAATTGCAGTGTATGAGGGTTTGTGTTCACGTTCTTTTAACACGTGGTGTTTTATAAAGGCAGGTCGACATCTACTGAAGCATATACTGTGTACACCTGTTCACGCAAACTTTAAAGATCAGGACAATCTTGGATAATGGTGAGCTGTCACTGCAGTTAGAACACCACATTTGACTTTTGAATGGATTGTACTTGTATGCCGAGTTGTCTCCAATTCTTTTTATTCCAAAAAATCTGCACATCACCTCAACCACCTTTTCTCTCCTTTTGAAGACCACCAAGGATCTGACCACCCAAAGGGTTAAAATTCTTATTCTGCCATAGCAAGTGATCGCCTGTCAGTCTGTTTACTGTAGAAAAGTGTTCTTAGCTTCTGCCTTTTGGTACCATGGTATCATTGTATTTTGTTTCATGGTGTCTGTCCTCTTATTCCAACCTGCCTAGGTGGAGAAGCATTGAGAGCGGCACCACTAGAATGAGGAACTCACCTGAACGGTACTCAAGGGTGAGCTAGCCTTGCACAGAGTACTGTCTCCTCTCCTGTAGCTAATTGTAATCACTAGAAACACTAGCCATAATTATACTTTGTTCTCTTTATTGTTTCCTTACTAGTTTACTGTACAACGAATCAAAGCTTTTTTTTTTTTTTTAAATTTAGGAGTCTGATTTTTTCATTTTCCAGGCTATGAAGAACACAAGTCACTAAAGTTGACTGAAGACACATTGGAAATATTAAAATTAATTGTGTTCGAGATGTTTCTGGGGTCTAGAGAACACATGAGCAGTGCATTTCCTTCACAGACATAGTTCAAAAGTCGTGCACAATTTTAAGAGCCACATGGCTGTGTCTTAAGACTGGATTAAACAGCCAGAAGGCAGACAGTCAAGGATTTGGTAAGCACTATAAACCCAAAACCCTGCAAAAAAAAAAAGCACCTGCTGCCTGTCTCAGCTTACTGCACCAAAATCACCTCAGCTGTCTGCACACACATTCTGTGAATGGAGGGTGGTGGTGGAGGACCTTTCCCCTCCTACGCCGCTAGAGGTAGCAGTTTCACACCAGCACGACTAGTGGTCCATTGTTCCTTTATCCGACGCTGTATTTATTGGCCATTTTCTCAGCTGGAGAAGTGTTAATTAATACATAGATATTGATTACAGGAGCTTTTTAATAAATGTATTAAAATAGCAGGGAGGACATTGAATTAAATATTGGTCAAATTGGCTCATGTTGGAACAATGGCTGTGCCTCAGAACTGATGTCTGTGCCCTTCAACGCCACAAGATGGCAGTGGATAGGCTACAGTATTTAGATTACACAGGTAAGACTGAAATAGGGAGCACAGTATTACATCAGGAAGCTTACTGTATCAATTGACCCATGTTTTGGTTTGTATTGAAGTGCCATCAAATGCTGGAGTGTCCTGTGCAGTTTCTCATGTCAGAACTGTGTCTTTATATGTTGCCTCTTGTCAGCAGGCAGTAAAAAGGAGCTGCCCCGATCCATGTGAATGAGTTCACACAAATGGAAGGGACTGATTGGTAAGATTGTTCATTATCTGAACTAATGCTCAGAAAGTCTGAACATGTTTGTATTTTTACATTTTTGTTATGATTTTAAAACATAATGTTTGATGTCCTAGTTATCTCTTTATGGCCTCTTTACTTCCCAGAGTCAGTAAGTCCTGTAAGTTGTTTTTTTTAAGAATATTAACAGGACATCAAGTCACAAATCTGGCATATACATTTCTGTCAGTTCTTATAGACGTGTTGCATCATGTTAAAGACAATACAGTGTGTCTTTCTGGTCATGTTGTTGGTTTCTGGTGTTTAGAAACTGATAGAGATTTGTTAACATGTCCTTGTCTGTGTGGCCTTTTTTTCTAGTTCTGAGTCAGGACAGTTCTCCACAAGCTGCGAGCTCCAGAAGCATTCCACACTGACGGTTGCACATTGCCCAAAATGAACTTACTGGAATGTACAATAGAGGTCCAGGACGGGCAGCACTGGGCACAGCTCAGCAGAGAGGGCACAGGTGAGAAGTAATTCTGGATTAGAGCATCTGCTCTTATTGGAGAAAGCTTTGGCTCATAGTATTTGTGTTGCTTGGACTAACGTCTTAGTCTCAGTAAATGTAACATGATTTTTCCATCTTCAATAAGTAATGTATTTATAACACTATATATTCTAATGTCTTTTCCCTTACTGCAGAAGTGTAGGAGGATACAGTTGATGGATGTCGTGATCCGAGCTCCACCCAGCAGACTGCTGCTTCTTTAAAGAATTCTGACTGTAAAGAGAAATGACCTTTGTTCAATACATGATATTACCCAAATAAATGTGTGCGTGTGTATTCATGTTTAAGCTACTTTTTATACTATCATGGACCTGGGATGGAAGTCAGTATCTTGAGTACATGTTGTTCAGTAGTGGTTCCTGGGGTTAATGATAAACATGTTTCTTATTGCAAACTCATCAGTCAAACAGGTGGACATGGGGTAGGCTTCTACATGTAATTGGCAGACCACTGTGGCCTGTCAGTGGCTTACATGGGCCAATCGTGTTCACTCTACTCACCCTTCCTGTCACCGTGATTAAGTAAAGGTAAATTGTGATCCAGGTGTGTTTGAAAATACTGTCCTGATTTTGTAGTTCATCGGGCTGAAATTAGATTTGTAAGCAGTAGTAATGTATCGCTGGAGTCAGACATCGAGGAGACTTGGCTTGAGCCCCCATGAAGACGTTGCGGACGTAATAATAAAGGAGGTTCAAATCATACATGGAGAACCCTGCAGGATATATTAGCTGGGTAGATGCTACTGTTAGCTGCTGCTCATTGTAATTATATGGCAGACAAACAGAGCAAAGCTCAGCGGTCCTTTTGGGTGATCTCAAATGAATACATGGAACTACATTTAAACAATAAGTGAATTTATCGGGATGCTTTATCGCAAATCAATGATCTTTGTAAAAAAAAAAAAAAAAATGTAAAATTAGCCGGAGCGGAAGTTTATTTTCTTACGGTTCCTGACCTTTCAAAATAATAACTATTTTTAATAGAGAAAAAAAATGTAAACATGTAAACATTCTCCATCATCATCAATACATATAATTTGTGTTTAATAATCTGTTTTTAATTCTATATTCACAGCCATTCTCACATAACCGTGGCTTTTTAATTAATTCCTGTTTAAATATATAATTCCGCATTATTTGCCTAAAATTATTAATGGAGCTTTTTTGTTGTTGTATAGAGAACACGCACCGATCAAGTTATATAAATGAAATAAAAAGAGTGATTTGCATTAAATTAACTGCATGCTCACGTGACGCTACTACGTCACATGTAAACCAGGGCAAGATGGCGGCGACCGGAGGAGAGCCTTCTTCACACAATATGTCGGATGAATTATTTCAAAACTTTATCTCGGAGGTACGATCAAACCTGAGTGAGTTTATGTGATTTGAAAGTGTCGGTCACTCTCCGCATATTGACTTCAGTCGGTTACTCAGCGGCTCTCGTGTTTCTCCTGCGAGGCCCTGCAGACAGGAACATCAGCTAACGCTAAGGAGCTAACGTTCACTGACATGTTCTGTGGGCTGCTTCGTCTTTGTAGTGACACCACCAAAGATAGCTCGTGTTTTTACTTTCAACTTAACCATAGTCGGATAAATATTACATTTTCTAAAGGCAGGTTCTGTTAGCCTCCCTCAGTCGCAGTGCAGTGCCCAGTCACAACATAGCAATACTGAGGCTGAATGAGGTCAGAGTCCCAGAAAAGATGCAGAGCAGCCTCCTGTGTCACGATAGTTTACTCCTCAGCCTCTTCCGTACGCGTAGAAAAAGTGCAGTTGGTTGTATTCTGAAAGTTTTCTGTACATGATGTCTCTCTGACAGGTGAAGCAGATTGAGAAGAGAGACTCTGTGTTAACCTCCAAGCAGCAGATTGACAGGCTGCTCAGACCTGGCGCATCCTATTTCAATCTCAATCCCTTTGAGGTGAGTGTTGTCTTGTGTCTGTAATAGTATGAGTATGTATTAATTATTTTGTTATTGAAAATATCAAAAATACTGCTAGATGCCAATTATCTAGTTATTAAAGCCTGACCATCAGGCAAATAACCTCAATAAGTATTGATTTAGACTGACTCGACACATCTTGGAAGTTTTTTGGTATCTTTTACGTAATAAATTAAAATGTTTAATCAGTATGATAAAATAAAATCGTGAAATCGAAACATTTCCGACTTTAATTGGTCAGATATTCTTATTTCATGACCTGTAATGTTTCCTGTCTTTCAAAATGTGTGTGCACAAATATGTTGTCTGTATTTCCCAGAAACGGAATCAGAGAAAAGTTTGTCAGAGAAAAGACTCACAGGTCAAAAACAGCAAAAGAATGACATCATATTGATCTTTTGAATGAATTGTAATTACAATCAATAGGTGGACAAATCTGCTTATCAGAGCAATACAGTGTTGCCACTGTTACTCAGCAATAATTGTATTTCAGCACAACAATGATCTTATATTGACACATTAGTTAGGATACATATGTAAATGGTAAATGGACAGTACTTATATAGCTCCTTTCTAGTCTTCCGACCACTCAAAGTGCTTTACAGTACGTATCTCATTCACACACATTCATACACTGATGGCATTGGCTGCCAACTGCTCATCAGTTTTAGGAGCTAACCATTCACACACATTCACACACCGATGGCGCAGCCTTCGGGAGCAATTTGGGGTTCAGTATCTTGCTCAAGGACACTTCAACATGCAGACTGGAGGGGATTGAACCGGGGATCGAACCGCCGATTAGTGGACGACCCGCTCTACCTCCGAGCCACAGCCGTTTGTAGAACAAACCTACCAGTGTTCGCATCGTTTACAGGTGCTGCAAATTGATCCAGAGGCAACAGATGACGAACTGAAGAAAAGATTTGATGTAAGCAAAAAAAAAAAACATTTCAGGGGTCTTCACTGTGAAGACATGACTTTCTATGAACATGACAGTGCCATTGTGTTTTTTGTTTTTTTGTTCCTTAATTCCTAATATTTGGTCTCTTGGTCTCTTTAACTGTACAGTTGTCCATTTTGGTCCATCCAGACAAAAATCAGGATGATCCAGACAGAGCACAGAAAGCCTTTGAAGGTAAATTCCTAACATTTACATTGGCTATCACTGAACCAGTTTGTGGTTTTGTATGACGGTAACACACACGATAAAATACTAACAGAATATGTCATTGTACTCTACTAGCTGTGGACAAAGCATACAAACTCCTACTGGATCCAGATCAGAAGAAGAGAGCTTTAGATGTGATCCATGCAGGAAAGGAATATGTGGAGCATATGGTGAGTGTTGTACACATTGCCCCACGTCCAGGCATTTTGCCTTTGTTTGTTGCTCAGCTGTCCTGATCTGTATCTGTTTGTTTTATTTCTGCCGTTCTGCGCTCCCAACAGGTAAAGGAGAAAAAGAAACAGTTGAAGAAGGATGGCAAACTGTTGGACGTGGAGGAGGACGACCCTGAAATGGTAAAGTCATAGTCATAGAAAGACACACTGTTAGTCAAGATAGTAATCGCTGTGTGTTATTGGACATGTGATTGATAAAGGGGTCGAGACAATTAATCAATGAAATGCAATTTTGTTCTATTCTGAAACACATTTTTGTTTGTTTTAGACAAACAGCATTTTCACAATGTTAATACAGATAATATTTGTATATTTGTGCGTGACTACTATTATACTCCTTTTGCAGTTCAGACAAGCAGTGTACAAACAGACCATGAAGCTGTTCGCAGAGCTTGAAATCAAGAGGAAGGAAAGGGAAGCAAAGGACATGCATGAAAGGTAAAATATACACGTTATATTTACAACCTGTTTCCTGCTGTTTCTGCCCTTATCTCATATAATCTCATATATATAATATGTCCAAATTATATTGTATGATCATGTCATGGATTTCTTCTTCTTCTTCTCTCAATTTACCAGAAAAAGGGCAAGAGAGGAAGAAATCGAAGCAGCAGAGAAAGCAAAGAGAGAGAGAGAATGGCAGAAGAACTTTGAGGTTTGTTCCTCCGTCACTGTTTGATTACTCGCTTCTAAATGGAAACATGAGTTTAGTGTTTCTTAAATTACCCTTTTGTTGTAACACAGGAAACAAGAGATGGCCGTGTGGATAGTTGGAGGACCTTCCAGGCCAAAGGCAAGAAGAGCAAAGAGAAAAAGAACAGGTCCTTCCTTAAGCCCCCGAAAGTCAAGATGGAGCAGAGGGAATGATGCTGTAAAATGAGACTTTATTAGATTAAATTCACTGTTCTAAAAACTCCAGTTCTGTGTATCGTCACCTCATCGTCATCACACAGTCATTGGGATACTACGACAGCGTCCTCGTCCTGACCCTGACAACCGTAGTTTTGTACTTGGTTTTTCTAATGTACATATTTCTGATCGGGATCCAGAGATCATACCTGCCTCATGTAAGAAAGAGAAATGATGCATCTTCCACTCATGTAATGACGAGAAAAATGTGGTTTGTCATTGTGTTCTTTTCTTTTTTTAAAAAAACAAAATAAAGCTTGGTCTTAACAAGCCTACAGTACAGTGGTCTACACACCTGAGTGCTGAACAGAAATGTTTGGGGGATGTTGTCTAAAGGTATGTGGCACTGCAAATATAGATCACTTTAAAAAGCCAAGATGATACTGACCGGATTTACACACTGTACCCTGAAATATGCAGAAATATTTAGTGTTTTGTTTTGAGTCTGCAGGACAAACTTATTGTCTTAATACCCACCCTTAGTTCTGCATGTCCTAAATGTATTCATTAAAATACTGAATAAAAACACCAAACACCTGACTGGTGTTTGTTGCACATAATTTCCTATTTATGTTCCTTTGACAATATAGAATAAAATCCTTATATGTTTTTAAATAATTCCACAAAATGAAACCAGCTCAGGAGTGTGTGTGGAGCATCATTCAAGGACAACATGTCAGAGATTTGCTCAATTTTTATAACCATTTTCACAAAAACAGTTCAACACAAGAAGAGAGAAATTGTGCAAAGTACAATTTGCAAAACATAACAAGAAATATTAACTTTTCTAAGAAAAAATCTTAAATGACAACAATCCAAAGTTTACTCCCCTCCAACTCAAGTCACCTTTCCACCATGATCCTTTTGTCCTTCAAGTCTCTTGCCCATGAGGTTCATTTAAACAGTCTGATTGTCCTTAGGTGTTAGATCTCACATGACTTTGCAGGGATCTCCTCCAGCAGGAGCTGCATGATGATGATGATTATTATTATTACCGCCCATCAGTCCATCCAGACTGAGGCCTTGGAAGGCCCCAAAGAAGGAATCATCCTTCGCTGTGGCTGGTTTTCTGGCAGCAGTGGTCTGCTTTGTGTAGAAGAGAGGGTGAAGATTATTACATCTGTATATCAATGATTATTACTAAATATTATTATTACTCTGCTTTTACTGCTCACTTACCCTTGGGAGGCAATGGTGGCTCCTGAAGTGAGTTCTTCTGACTGACCTCTCTGCGTTCTTCTTGGCTATTATGGCTTGCTGTCTTTTCCTTTGGCAAACACCACAGAAGCAACATTAGGCAAGACACATGGGCAAGCAGCTTATTCATGTGAGGACAGCCTTATCCTCATTAAGCAAAGTCTGTCTGGGCCAAGAGTCTCAGCTGCATGACAAGATGGTAACTTAATACTTTAATTTCTTACAAAGTCAGTACAGTATGGAAACTGAAAATCAAATTTGACAAAATATCACTATAAAGTCTAGAATGCCTGTTTTAGAGCTGGTGACTGTTCTCATCCTCACCTTTCTCTCTTTAGTTCAGCCTGGTACATTCTGAGCCAGGAGTCTGGGACTTTCTGGCTGCTGCAGGGAAGGCTTCTCCTCCTGCTGATGCTCTTCCTGCGGGTGAAGCTGCTTCTGCGGACAGACTGGCTCCTCTTCTCCACTCTCTTGGTGGCGGAGTTTTTGTTTTTCCCCGACACGCAGCTGGTGAACTGCTTCAGGGGAGAACCCAGCGACATGAGGGAATCCATTTCTAGGAGTTATCCGTGCTGATGTTGTTTGTCTGTGGTGAATCAGATGTCCAGGAAAAAACGTCGAGTTCTTGCTCTTCTTTTAGATTTTATCTGCAAACATAAAGAATAACAATAATGCTGAGTAAGAATATTAACAGCTTGTATCAAGAGCATCATTTGAGAAAACATCTCAAAGAAACAGCAAGACTCACCTGCAAGTGCTGTCTCCTGTAGACACAATCAGCTGATGAGTATCATTCGTCAGCGCTGTAAAGAGTCCATTCATAGCATTGCTTCCAGTCCTTCAGTGTGTGCACCTATAATACACCTCTGCTCTGTCACTGTCTGCTCTTATGGGGATTTGACTCATGACCTCGCTGGGCCTCAAACAGGATTAACTGAAGACGCAAGAGTTGATCTGATTAACAGTTCCAAACAAACCCTCACATGAAAACTGCTGCTTGTTTATACCTGACCACTGAAATAGCTCTTATAAACAAATGTCAGAACAGTTGGGGTGCGACTTCAAATAGGCTGGATGTACTTAGATTAAAAAGTCACGGTTCCAGTACGGAACGTGTATATTTTGTGTTAAAGTAACAACTGATGAAGAGAGAGCGTAGAAAGACAGAGAGGTGGACGGTGACGCTTTGATGACGCAGAGAGGATTTCTTTCAAAGAGAAAAACAGCTTCATTGACTGGAGACACTGAATACCTGAGTCACAAAGCTGAATGAATCATTTCATTCATTCACTGAATCTGGACTGGAGAGATATAAAAATACACATTTTTCTGCTCTCGACACTATCATTTCCTGTCCTGGAACGATTAACGTCAAGTCAAACAGCGACCTTGTATTACTCATTAAATCTGCTCATATAATTTTCTACTTATCTAACAGGATGGGGTGAGGTTGAATCACTAACAAAAGTGGCAACTGACCCTGTGATTCAGGCCACTTACTCCCAAGTCTCGAGTTCTGACATAGCAGGGTTCTTTGCTAATACGTGGTCTTATATTAACCCCTGTAGAACCCCTAGGCAGGTTAATCCATTCATTCATTCACAGGATAAAAGTTAACAGGACTGAATGGGGGCAGTGAATGAGGTTACAAAAGCAGCATCACTGACAGATGGGGGGTGGGGGCGGGTGGAGATTACATGACAGAGCACCGATACACCTGTTGCAGCAGATCTCCCCATGATTCCCTCTTCCTGTCTCGGCAGGGTGCCAGCTGAGCTGAGGTTTGGAAGGAAGTGAGAGGAGAGATTAGTTCAAGAAAATGTAACTAACAATAAATGAAGGCTAATAAGGAAACATACGATACCTGTGCAGGTAACTGCCAAGAGAACTTAACAGCAAAGTCTTAAATAGTTTCATGATTAAAAGTGATTTTTAAAGATCCTTTAAGCAGTCGTGAGGAAAATCATATGAACACATGCTCCTGTAGACCTAATGGGTAACTGCTCCATACAAAAACCATCCATCCGTCCAATTTTCTTCCACTTATCCGGGGTGGGTCGCAGTGGCAGCAGGTTTACCACGGTGTTCCAGATGCCCCTCTCTTCCTGGGGATCCCCAGGCCACATGGGCTATATATGGATCCAGCGGGTTCTGGGTTTGCCCCGGGGTGAGACAACTTTAATGTTGTCATTCTGTCAATGGACTGGTTGCAAAGCAGACTGGAAAAGCACAGGTGGACTCAATAATAGTAACAACAGCTCAGCTCCATTAAGTGTCCCAGTAACTGACACTCACAGACACAACAGCAGGACCTTCCTAAGTGGAATGCAGCCTCATTAACACACCAGTGAGTTTCCTGCTACATGTCAAAATATCTGCTGTGCAATCAGCCCATAGATGTTAATAAATATTTTATGGAGGCACGAAATGTAACTGTATTCATTTTCAAGACAGCGTGTTGACACCATGTTGGACATTCACCCATTTCACAATCATCCAGCAGTGGTGTTAGTCAGTGAGGTAAGAGATGGACTCAGACACTGTGATGGTATTTAAAGACAGAACGCCTCCCTTTTTGTTACCAGAGGCCCAAACTGATACTGAGAGCACCAAAAGCCTTTGGCAAGGAGGACTTAACTTTAATTCTACACAATCATACATATGTACAGTTTTATACGCTTTAATTTCATACAAAAAACAAACAAACAGAAAAACGTCATGTACAGGTGGGGCGGACACTATGACCTATCAGAACTAAAAATAAATACTGTCAGGAGGAGTTGTGTGTGGCTCATTGGCTACCACCAGGAGCTGTGTGCTTAACCTCAATGGAGAGACGTTAGTCAGACCATATCACACATGGAAAAGGCAGTTCATGTTTTATAAGTGTGAGAATTTAACCATGACTAATCATGAACTACTAAGAAGCCACTGAGCAATACATTAAGATGAACGTGTCACCCACACCCTCCCACCTCCACACACACACACACACTCACATACACTCTCACACTCAAAAAGCATTGCATAACAGAACAAACATATATCCATCAATAAGACAGGCCATAGAGGCCCGTGTGTGAGTGTCCATCACCATTATCATCTCATAGGCGAATAATAACGACCGGAGGTTAAGGGCAAGAGTCTCCATATATGGGATAAACCATTTATACATAAAAAAAGAAACATATGCAATGCAAGTGCTCACTTAACAAAAATATAACCAAAAACTTGGGACACTTCTCTCTGCTGGAGATACTTGCAATTTCCAAGGAAATATGATGTTCTACTTGAATATTTGATGTAAGCATAATGGAATATCTTGCATGTCTCCATGTTAAAATTACGTCTGTGAGGACTTGCGCTGCATATACAGCTCTATCTCCTTTCTGCCCTTTCCTTCGACTTCAGAATCGGAAGACATCTCTTGTCCTAAACGGAGTGTTTGTATAACTGATGTTGTTGTAGTGCTTATTGTCTTAGAAAGGTGGATTATTTTCTATGCATGCTGATGAAAATAATAGACGGACGGATGGAGGAGGAAGGTGGTTCGAAGTCAAAGGAAGACAGGAGCTGCATAGAGGGCTACTTTTGAGGCTGTGACTGCTAGAAAAAAAATATTTTGACTCTTTTCCAGTCTTTCGTGGGTTATTTTGGTCTCTGCTGCAAAAACATGCCTCTTGAGGCCGCAGAGGTGGACGTCAGAGTGGCAGGGTGGAGGAGCAAGAAGTTTAAGGTGTCCATGCTTTATTGACAAGCGACAGAGCATCTGATTGCTCGAATGATTCAACAGTTCACCGCTCCACATATAAAAGACTTGATCTCCGTTACTCAGTCTTTGGAGGCTCGCGGGTCACCGGCTGATGTCGGTTCCCCTCCCAGTTCTTGCTGCCCGCTGCCTCACTGATCCCCGTTCTCAAAGAAAGGGTGTTTGAGAGTCGGCTAGCACCAACCTCTTGGAGGGCTCGTACTCCAACATGCTTTCGATGAGGTCAAACAACTGGTGGTGCTCCTCCGCCTCTGACAGCAAGTACCGCTGATGAGGGAAAGGATGATAGGAAGGGAAACAAAAAGAGATTAAGAGGAATACTGCACTACTACAAGTTTGTTTTTCAGCCTTGTTGAACACCATACTTCTTACTTTTTCACTCCTCATGTACTGATCTTACCCGTAAGGGTTTGCAGTTTTCTCTGACGTATTTCCCCGCTGAGGAACTCTCGTCCCAGTCCAGACGGCCACGATAGAAATACTTCTGCTTCCTAAGAGGGTACAGAGATCAGTGTGAGCTGTGTTCAAGTGTGTGCAGGTTGTTCTATGTAAGTTGTGTATTCCCAAGTGTTACAGACACTTTTAACACTGGTGTGTTTTATGATCTCTCACCTCGTCTTACGAATCATCCTCGAGGGCACTGGTCAAGGATTCTCTCCATCATGGCCAAATGCTCTCTGTTATCATGAGTCTGAAAGAAATACGGGTTAGGCAACCATGATTCAGCAGGAAAGAGGAAGAGACAAATAATCATGGTTGAACTAGAGTGAAAAAGGACACCAACGGTTAACGTCTACCAAATTAACATATTTGACTGTTTGGTAAGATATAGGCCAAGCGATCAAATTTCTACAAAGACTATATAGAAAATCAGGCCCAGAATTCTCATTTAAATTAGATCCGACTGAAGTTAAGGTCTCGGCTGCAGCCTGCTGACAGCAGTAGGGTGCCCCTGTACCTGAAACAAGGTGAAGCCCAGGTAGTACTCAAACAGGATACAGCCAATGCTCCAGGCGTCACAGGGGTGGCTCCAGCCCAGCTCTGAAGGATGAAAACATGAAGATTAAATGAAAGAGTGCCAAATGTGGAGACTACTCCAGGCTGGGGTTCATTCTTGCTGACAGCACATAAAATTATTCAAATGACCAATTCTTCTTCAACAATGAACTGTCAGTGTATGTGTTTCCAAGAAGAGATTAGAAGCTTCATAAGAAAAAGTCTTTTTGATGTTTTTATAGTCAAGAGCCTGTAGACATCCTCACCTAGAATGACTTCAGGGCGCGGTAATGCGTGGACACAATGGTGCTATGGTGCTCGTGGTCAAAAGTGGCACTGCCAAAGTCCACCACGTACTGCCGTGCTCTTAACCGTCCGCTCTTCGCTTCTGCAAGAAAGAAAACACTGAAGCGTCCAGACAAAAAAATGTTTTTCACTTTTGTCCTTTGTATTCTACGACAGCTTACCTTCTCTACATTGAAGGACATTGTGAAGTCTGAGTTGACAAACAGGATGTTCTCAGGCTTCAGGTCTGTGTGTGTCAGCTTATTGTCATGGAGAACTACAGAAGAAAAAAACAAGAGTTAATCATTTAGGTTCCACTAAATGATTTCAAAGTTACTTACACAAGCCATCTTCTAATCATAGTGTGCTGATATAAATTCCTTTTAGATCAGATGAGACATGCTACAAGGTTTAATGCTGATGATACATTTAATATAAATGAGAACAGGAGAGGAATGTCTAGAACAGTGAAAACACAAAGAACACATGTAGATACTGACATCTGAGGCGGAATTCTACATTACAGCAGAATCTTCCTCCTGAGAAGCTTAATAAGTTTAATAGATGCCCCCATCCGCCTGGCTTTTGGCTCTATAATGCCCTCATGTGGCTGCAGGCTGTCTACCACAGACAATGTAGATGAGGCTATTAGTTAGCCACTCAGCCATTTGTAGACAACTGATGAAGAAGCATCAGAACTACACAAAAATAGTGATCATTTTAGGAAGATTAAGACAAAAAAACAAAATCAAAGAAAGGATATAACAATTCAGAAAAAAAACTTACACTTCACAGCGAGGCAGATTTGGTAGGCCATATGTCTCACTTGGCCAATAGAGTAGGGCAGGTAGTTGTTTTCCTTGAGGAAGTCAAAGGTGCTGAGTGCTAGCAGCTCAAAGGAGATACACATGTGGCCGTGGTAGTCGAACCAGTCGTACATCTGAACACAAAGGCTGCAAAATAAACAGAATACAGGAGGTTTAGTGACACAGCAGGCAAGTTATGCAACTTTACTCATAACAACAAATCAAAACACTTTAATAGAGACTGATCTCATGCAGCACGCCTGAACATACTAATATGAGCAGAACTAGTTAATACTTATTGTCAGTACTACTCTTATACAGACAGACAGAGTGCTGGTTTAGGGCAGGCAGTGTGACTTATGGGTAACAATTTAACTGCAGTACCACAATACTCCGTCAGAACTCACAATTTGTTATCAGGGTCCTTCTCATTGATCTTCTCTAATACATTGATCTCCAGGCGAGCTGCTTCCTTGTACTTCTCCACATTCTTGATAATTTTCAGAGCAACATGGGCTCCTCCCCTGTAAAAAAAAACAAAACAAAAAAAACATTTGCATGTAAACGTCACATCAGGGAGTAGATGCAGTTCCTAGAAAAGGGTCTGACTGAACTGCAGACAGAAAATTCACATTTAATTTACAATAAAAAACACAACACTATCTGACTCAGTGTTAGTTATAAGGTGGGAAAAATGAAAAGTAAATACTTGCAATAGGGAGGTGTCACTTTTTTATGAGCCTGACTGTGAAAATAAACTTGCTTGATGTAGCACTGTCACAAGACAACACAGCTTCCACAATAAGTCTAACAGTTACACAAGGATAAGATGCAGCAGAGCTAATTTGCATCGAGTAAACTGCACATGAAGGGCAGCAGAAGCAAAACAGCACCTTTGTAGCTTAGTTAACAATAGTAAAAGGTGGATGTTAATACTCTCATCTCATTTGGTTCAGGTCTAACCCCTGAGAGGCACGCCACAAAGCACACCTGTTCCTACAGATCAAGCACAGAGAGCAGCTATTCCCTGCTAGGGGTCTTGGAAATAGGACCCCAGAGGCTGTCAGCTGTTGTGTTTTTAGCGTGAAGTCAAACACACCTGCGGTGGTCAACACACTGCATCACCCTCCCAAAGGTGCCTTCCCCCAAAGTGCTGACGATCTCATCTGCAACACAACACAGACAGAAAGGGAAGAGAGAGGAGAGCGGGGAGGAAAGAAAGAACAGGAGCATTAGACATGTGGACTTCAGCGGGACAACACAATGCAAAAGTGTAGACAGGCGGACCGATTCTAGCGCCCATCCCCTTTTTCAAATGACTGCCTATTCAATCTGGCAGGTTTGAAACACTTTGAGGTAATCTATGCGTAACACTACGATACATGTGAAGAAGATAAAGGGGGCAAATGTAGCGCTCCCTTTCCTTTCATGACAAATTTGCAGCCAAATAAGGGCACATCCTTTCAAGATGTGGCTGTGTTTGCCTAAAAGGACGCTGGGATACTACTCCTACTAAAAACATGTATGATCCTGAAAATGACAAACGTGTTAATAGAATTTTACTAGTGTGCTGTTTGTGCTAGAGAAAGACTAAATAGGTGATGTGTGTGTTAGATGTTCCTGAAATACACCTAGTGGAAAATAGCTATCTTAAGTTACAGATTTAAAACTGTAACTAAGTTTTAATCTGAAACCAAACAGAGACGAACAGCTGCAAATGGGATTCTATGTTTAGGAAAGTCAGTCATGTGACCTGTGAAACACAGAAAATGCTCCACAGCTTAAAATCCTAGAACAAAAGGAGAAGGTATCTAAAGTCCCTCTCAAAATCTCAACATTTTTGCAATCCACCCTGCTATTTCAGCTAGAGCGAAGAGCATTCTAGCAAGGCATCATCATCATCAGGCACTTCCATGTCATGTAAATGCTCTATGCTTTAATACTCATATGGAGAAGGGTTACGATAGAGTAGTGGCAGTGAGTACATCTCTCTTGCAGGGCGTCCCCACTCCGACAGATCAGGTGCCCTTCCTCGTCGTCCCTCACACTCAGTGCCCGTGTCCGGCTGTTGCTCCGCTGTTTTCACACCCAGACCGCCATCAGCAGGTCACGACACGACCAGAGGAACAGGGGTTTTCAGGGGCAGCCGCAGCCATGGCGTCAGGCGGCACAGGTAGAGCGAGGAGGAGGAGGAGGGTGGTGGAGGGTGGTGTTGGTGGTAGTTGATGTAGTTGTGGTTGTAGGTGGGTTTGGTGGTCATGGGGCGATTCACGCATGACACCACGTGAAGGAAATATATAACGATAGGGATATAGTGCAAGGGAACAAGTCAAAGATCACATGTTGTCCTCTGCTCCTCTCCCCCCTCTACCTTTAAACCACAGCTGCTTACAAACAAGGAAGCAACTGGCATATCCATTCATCACGCAAAACCAAGTCAAAACAGTAATATAACTAATTTTAAACTTATCAGGTTTCAGATTAAACAAGATGGAAAATAAAATGAGAGGACCATATGTAAGATAAGATAACCCCCAACATATATGCTATATCAAATCCAACCCCTTCCTCACTTAAATTAATACTACTTAATATAAAGGTGTGGTTACACAAGAGCCACACGAAGCATTTTAACAAATCTAAAACATTTGAAATGTCGATAAACTCTAACAAAATCAGCATCAATTTAAATTTATCATGATGTTTGGTAGAACATTTTCACTTCTTTCAGCCTATCTGCACTAAAGTGGCCAACCAACTGCTACTGTACACATTTAGGCCTTTTCCAAAAGAACTGACATCATACAAAGAAAATGTAATGAATGGAGGCCACTGACACTGAATTAAGTGTGGCCTGGAGTAACAAGGCTTTCAAAGGAAAATAATAGAAAGTTGTCGTGGGTGTGTATCTGAAGAGCAGCAAGAATTAATGGTTGATCATTAACGAACTTGAGAAAAAGTGTTTGAATAAAAATGAAAATGCTCTGCCAAAGGAAATGCCAATTTAAGCAAAGAAAAAAAAAAAAGAAAACAAAACCCTTCTGACAGGTCAAAAGCAAATCATAAAGATTGTACTACTTACCAACTCCAGGAGCTGTGAGGAAGAAATGGTTAAAGAAAGACAGAGACAGAAAGAGCTGAGTGGAGGAGACAGAGATGGGAGGAGAAGGGTGAGGAGAATTAAAACACAATCTCAGGTCAGGCTGTACTCACCGAGGAGGATGGGCTATAGGACCTGGTTCTACGCCGCCGTTTGTGCTTACGCCTGCTGCCTTTCCGCCGGTACGACTCGTCCCGTTCGCGCTCCCTCTCTCGGCCACGTCGGTAGTCGCACATGTTTGGGGAGAAGTCGCGTGGATAGTAACTTTCAGCTGCTCCATGTGGCTCCCTGTCTCTGTCACGGTCTCGATCTCGGCTCTGATCTCCCAAGCGTCTGTATCCCTCGCAGTATCTTCGGTCAAATGGCCGGTGCTCCGTGGAGCGATTGTCATAGCTACGACTGAATCAGAGGACAGAGGCATTCATTGAAACCTGAAGGCTGATGAGCAACCACACCAAAAAGAAAGATATGCAGAGATGGTACAATAAAATACATTTTCAGCTTAGCAAACATACCTCCTTGAGCGTGCATAACTTCCTTCCTGTCTGTGTCCCCGTCCCCTTCTGTCTCGGTCTCTGTCTCTGTCACTACTGGACGAATAAGTAGGCGACCTTCTGTGCCGGTGTCTTCGCCCTCTGTCTCTGTCTCGGTCTCTGTAACGGTCTTGGTAGCTGCTTCGACTGTCTCTGTCCGAAGACGAGTATCGTCGATTGTGAGGCATCTGGTGGATTATAAGAGGAACAAATTAAACATTATGAAAAAAAAAATTGAAAAAAAATAACAAAGACCTGTGGCAAAAATACATTTTAAAGTTTTTTTGTTCTACAATTGCAGCACTTTATTTGTAATTAAGGAGACTCTTTTCGCAGCTATTCCTGTTCACACCTGTCCACTGCCAGACTCTTGGGTGATTTGTGAGCGTCTGCAGGAGGTCAAGATGTGGGATACAAAAATAAACATATCTAATCTAAACCCAACAACCATCCTGAAACTGACATATTTGACAAACACATTCTACTGTGAAGATGTAAACGTTCATTTAACCGTTCAATGAAGCTGCACTTGAAAAAAATCAGAACAGCAGCACTGGTGCATAAACTTGGTACAAAGTGTTGAAAGCCTACAGCTGACCTCAGAAACACACAGGTCAACACTCCAACAGCATTAATTTGAAGAAAATAATAGTCAGAGCTGGCTAATAGTTGCAGCTATGCAGACAACTGTTGCAGTGGGCCTGGATTAAATGCGTGTATGCATTTTAATAACTCTGTTGCACGATCCTATTTAACTATTAACTCACCACTGGTTAGCGTGAATGCACTGTAGCGCCAAACTGTAATGACCATAATGATTATAAATACACGGCTAATGATAACCATTTGCTATTATCAGATAAGCGTTAACCAAGCTAACATTAGATTCATATCACAACACCGTCCCAAGTTATAGACGCTATTTTTCCCACCGTGTAAGACGACGCGTTTCTAACACTGCCTCAACGCTGTCAATTTCAATAAACACTGCAATTACAAGTACTAACACGAGATACTTTGCCCATTTCAAACACCAATATTTAAAGAAAAATAGTTTTAAAGTCGAGCCAGCTAACTAACCAACGAGCGACGTACAGGCTGTTAGCACGCTCTTGCTAGCAACATTAGCAAATGTAAATAATTTGGCCGCCATCTTAGTTTAGCTACGTTCATCAGCTAGCCAAACAGCTAGCCTCGGTACAAACCGTTTGGTCTCGTTGAACGACACGCACTGTGCTCGTATGCAATATTTACCGTTTTAGCAGCGAGGCCTGTACGCTTGTCCCACAAGAAATCCGTGGTAGCGTTCCAGTTTTCCTCTTTTAATCTTCTTGCTAGCCCGATGTTCAAGGCTCTCTGTTGCTAGCAGGCAGCCAGCTTTTCCCCCCTTCCTCTTTACAGCTAACGTTAGTTCTGGTTCAGACTGGTGGCGCTAACGCCTCCCTGCGCCCGAATAGTAACTCAGCCCTGAATGTACACAAACAACCACAGATGACGACTGAGCGCCATACCCCGAGCCCGCAGCAGTCACAACTAAATCATACATTTCATATTCAAAGGGCATGTGTGCCAAGCTTTAGTTAATATAAAATCTGACTTATGGTTAAGTGTTATTTGGCCAGATGTCTGGCTTATTATGTGCATTTTATATTTCTTTATCATAGTTAAACTTTTTGACTTGCTACCTTGTCATTTTAGTCATTTCTAACTATTACTTCTCATAAATTGGACTTAATAATCACTATTTCATTATTCTGACATAATTTGACTTAGTTGTCAAAAGTTTTAGAATTTCGACTTTCAGTGAAATTATAAAATATAGTAGTAGAAATGAGCTTCTAAAGTGTGCAGTCTTTATTTTCATGTACATCTAGAATAGATGCTTTTGAACAAATTGAAATATCTTGAAAGAAATAAGACAATTTCATTTTATTTAAGAATTCAAAAACATATATATATATACATATACATATATACACACATATATACACGTATGTGTGTATATATATATATATATATATATATATATACACACACATATATACATACACACACACACACACACACACACACACACACACACACAAATATTGCATTGCAATAATAATAGTAATTAAAATGCATAAAATCTTTATAGTGAATGTGCCTGGTGGGCAGTTTTCACTGAATTTAAGTAGTGCCTTCTTGGAAGACAGCACCGGTTCTCTTCACACTATCATGGTCTCATCAGGTGCCGCGTGCCGACCGTTTTGGATGATTTCTTCTGGTTCACCTCCTTTTCAACTCCAAAGATTCCATCTTATTAATCATTTGTTCCAAGCACACAAATAGTTTAGGCGAAAAAAACATCAAGAATCTATTTGAAAATTCAATGATGTTTACTAGTACTGACCTCCAAAACAACCTGTATCAAGCTGCAGTCGATCATCTGCACCTCACACCTCTGCCAGAATCCATTTAACTCTATGTTTTCTGTCCAATCATGTACTGGGTGGGTAAGGCCAGTCCTTTATGTACCCCTTCATGAAATTCTTGTGGGTTTCATCTTGAATATCATCCAATGGATCCGTCACTGTCAAGAGAAAAGGAAACAAAGTCTGTCACTCTGCTTACAGTAGTAGCAGAGTGACAGACTTTCTAATTCCACTTCACCTGCTTAGAATGTATAGAAGTATTTCCTTTGAGTATAAAACATCATATCTTCTTCCAAATACGCACATATAGAAATAAATGAATAATTAATAAGATTTGATTTGATGAAGTTTAGAGGATGAAACTTGAGGAAAGAAGCAGCATCACACAGAAAAAAAGCAAAGGATAAATCTCTAAATTCAAAGCCTAAAACTCTAGCACAAGCATGTATGTGGATCTAAAGTACAATAATTTCTGGTTTGGGTCTACTAGGCCAGAGAAGTTTCCAAAAACAATAAAATATATGTAATAAATCTTCCAAACAGTCTGTGTGTGAATGAAAACACCCAAACTTACACGGTATGCACACCAGATGAAGTAAAGGTAAGCCAACATACACCCGTGTGTGGTCATCAATAAAAACCAGAAACCTGAAAAAAAATAAATAAATAAAATAAAGTAAGTTTTGCATCAAACCATACATTTTTATCAAGGAAAAAGTTAGACACACAAACCTCATGCTGTTTTTTCTGCAGGGTACCTCTGCCACGATACCAGGGCAAAACCGTGGCTCCTCATCTTCATTAGCTTCACACTTGACCACCACCCGTGCGCCAACAAACAGCTGGTCTGCCCTTGGCGTGTGGTCAAAGGCGATGTGGTGACCAGAGACTACAATTTTCCCCTTCTCCTTAAAACTGATCTTGTATCTCAGCCTACCATCTTCTGCAAAACAACAAAAAAAAACACTTGAATGAGCAGAGCCCTTTTTAAAAACACTGTCATATGAATTTGTGGCAGCTAGATTTCATGAGCAAACCCAAATATCTGTGTGGATCTACCGAAACTTTGTGCAAAAGATAAGTAATGATGTACAAACTGTTTGTCCAACTCTCTCTTCTTCTCTGACACCGTTAGAAGCTGCTGAATGTTATAATGCAGTGCACAGGGCAGATCATTTGTAACACTGGCAAACTTTGTAATTCTATTAAAGCCCTGACAGGCCGAGCTGTCAAATTGAAGACAAATGTGTTGCACCTGCTGAACTCTTTTCTTACCCTTGTTACCAGTTCAACAACTTTCCCACGTTGCCAGCTCAGAGCCGTCCTTCTGGCCAGGACCTTCATGTTTACAGTGATATTTACAGTGCTCACAAAGTTTATTCCTGTTAGTGGCGAAGAAGCAAAAGATGTTAATATCAAAACAAATTCTAGTCGTACCTACATACTTCTTTCAAATGTAAAGATAAGAAGTTCCTCTGAACAAGTGAAGTCTAAATATCCACAGTCATGTTGTCTGTGGTTATTTCAATTAATTGTGATTGGTCCAATATAACAGAACTGTTTCCCATTTAAGGTTACAAAACATGAAACAGTAAACTGTCTGGTCATTGTAAAAGTTTTCATCTTATTCTCTACAATGCTGTTATTTGCTAAGGTTATCTTTTTATTGTAAGGTAATCAAGTAGTTAGCAGGCTAAAGTCAATCAGTCGATGCTAACGTTACTCTACAAGGTGCATTAACTTGTGTATAAATCAGACGTGGGTCAGCAGACTTGATAAAATGGAGTAACCAAATCTGACAGCCTAATTGATGAGAACTCCACTAAAACTACCACTTTACATCAGACCAGAAAGTAAGGTTTTAAGTGTTTGGGGAATTCATGTTCTTGTATGGTGTTTTTTTTTCTGTCATTACCGCTGGTGTTTCCTGGTGGTGTCGATGTTTTCACCTCGTCACCATTAGTGTTGGTATTTGTGCTGGTTTGTGTTGTAGGTTTGTCTTTCTCCTGCTCAACCTTTCTCCTCTTGTTTGACCCAGTTCTTTCATTTGAGATGGAATCATCTGAATAACTTGAGGCACCATCCGGTACCCACTGAACATCCGAATCGTTTGCGGACTCATCTTCACTGACGTCATTCTGAGGTCTTCGCCGACATGATAAAGTAATCGTATGTGGAGGAAGTCTGGTCAAGACCACCACTGGTTTTCTCTTTGGATTGCTAGTGATTTTTTTGCCATTGTGTCTATCAACACTCTGACTGTCCTTAAATTTTGGTAAGAGAGGAGAAGGGTTGTTTGTTTTGGAAAGCTGGAGGCTTGGCGTCATCCAGAACAACCTCACGTGGGGATAGATTTCCTACAAAATGGAAAAAAAAAAAAACACATTGTAGCTTTAGTAAAAACAAATAAGTCAGTTGTCTGTGGTTGAAAACAACTAACAAAGAACACAGAAATATCAAGAGTGCAGTGATTTCAATCTTACCACAGTCTGTCATGACATCATCATCATCATCATCATCATCATCATCATCAGAATCTGTGTCTCTGTACTCCCAGCCCAGCAAAGAGTATTGTTTCTTTACAACTGCCTCACACGCTGCCACAGAACTGAAAGACATTAACAACAAAGACAACATGAATCAGAACACGAAGAAGACAACTGCACTTTATGTACAGAAAATGGACCAGTACACTCGACACTTTGAAATAAATCAAATAAATCAAGTTGATGGTTTTAATAAAAATACATTCTTCTTTGATACAATTACAGTCACAGAGTCACAAGCTCAGTTTTTACTTATATTAAAATGGACCATTTTCCAGTGTAGCATCATTTTGTACTTTATCAATTTAACAATAAACGTGTTTCCATCATTATATTCTTACATGTTTTCTGTAGAATCCACGTTTTTCACAATGTGGCACAATAAAGTAAATTTCGATCTTGATCTTGACAACAAAGTGAACAGCCCAATGACGTTTGTATTTAACAAGTGTACTGTAGTACTGTAGTTTAACTAGTGTGGCTCAGGGAATAACTTCATTCTATTTGATGATGATGAGCACTGAACTTTCAGACTACACAGAGCAGAGATGTCAGTACATTTCAGAGCTGGGTGGCAGACAGACATACTTATGTGGCCTATAAATGGAGTCATATTGGTCCTGTGTAACAACACCTGCATATACTGTGTATATGTATATGGGCTTAAAAAGTGCCTAAAAGTAATATAGAATGGTGATATACCATGAATCATGTCCATGGGGGTAACCAAACAGAACAAAATAGTCGATTATGGTCCCAACAGGAGGCCGACACAAGAGCAGAGTAAATATAACACTTACTTGTAGAGCCTCTGGAGCTGGGCAGCCTGTTTCTTCTTCCTTTCCAGCAGAGATTGCAGCATATTGCATTTCTCATACACATCTGTGGATTTCAGATTGTTTTTTACCTTCGCTCTGACCCACTTTTGGAACTCCTCCTTGCTCATCTTCATCTCATCTCCCTCCATAAGCACTGCAACACACATTGTTTGAGAGAATGCACAAAAGGTAAAATGTACAGCAAACAAAATAAAAAAAAAAAAGAAATATATGGCTTTAAAAACCTTCTTTAATGGAGAAAATGTTTTCTAGTTTTCCCTCTGATGTCCTCCTCGGCTGCTCCACCTCAATTTGCTGTGATTTACAGAGTACAGTAAACCGCTGACAACTGTAGTTGCTGTTAGCTAATGTAAGCTCAGTTTGTAACCGGTGTTTCAGTTTAACGAGGGACCCTGTTAACTGGTGACTGTTAGCTAAATATGTCTGTGGTTGCTGTAGTTAGGACAGCTGTTGAAACAGGAAGAGAAAATCTAGCTGTCAAACAAAACATAAAAGATGAATCAGGTACGTTTTTGACATTTGCATTGTAAAAACTAAACAAAGATGCATTAATGAGGACAACTACATGGTCACTGAATAAACCGAAACACTGGTGGTGAGTGGAGCCAGTGGTGCCAGGTAAGTTGATCAGGTAAGTTTGTGGTGTCTATGAATGAAGTTGATACAGGCACTGTGGACAACACAGGGTGCATGTTGGTAGAAGATGTAAACAGTGTGCAGCATCATGCTAATGTGCTTGTGTGTACGTGGAGAGAAACGAACCCAAGTAAAAGTTTTATTTTGAACTTGTGCACGCCTGGAAGTCGAAGTGTGCAACACAACTGATGAATGCACAAATGTCTTCTTGTATCAAACACACAAGTTAAGTAACACACGGCCAAACACACACACACACACACACACACACACACACACACAGAGGAGTAAACTTACACGTGAGGTCAGAAAAATGGATTTGAATTTAGCGGGGAAGAATATCCGACATACATTTGCCAAACTCTTAGTCCTCAACCATTGTTTTCTTGTAAGTGGATCATGTAGTTAGCATACAGGACACAAGTCTTACCTTTGTATAGCCCGCCCCCGTTTCCCTGTATTTTTCCGCTGTCCAGTGATTTCTACGTCATTCTGCTGCGCCAAGCCATAAGAAGCTCACGGCTGCCCCCGTGTCCATAACACCGACAGTAAAAAGACCAATTCTCTTTCTATCACTTGTTGTTCAGCAAACGAAACGCAGATAATAATTTAAAATAAATAATATAATATAATATAATATAATATAATATAATATAATATAATATAATATAATATAATATAATATAATATGTGGTTTCAGTGTCCTCCACTCAATCATGACAATCAATTATAAAGTGTGAGGTGTTAAACATGGTGCACACAGCAGAAAAAAGACAAAGTTGAACAAGGTTAAGAAATTAGATTTCTTTATACATCTCTGGAAATGAGGCCGACACTTACAAGTTAATATACATTACACATACACAAAAAAGATGCCACAATCCCCATCTTCCCCCCATCCCCTACGTATTAAAGTGGCTAACTTTCTAGAGGATAGCAGTGTGTTGTGCCAAATTAGTTGCCAATTCAGATTGGTATCATTAGATGACAGGTCCCCTTCCACACACTTATAATGGAAGGACAGCATCAGTAGTAGAGACAACTGAATGGCTTAGTCAATGCCATGTGAAATGGATGAGTGGCCATCCCACCACTGGTGCGCAATGCTGTGAAAAGTTGCAGATAGAAGAAAACAAAGCTTCAGGTGAGTTAAAGTGCTTCTGAATGTCTTGGAATGTCCCCAAAAATATCCTCTAAAGTCTGTACACCATTATTGCTCCACTGAGGGAATGATGCTGGATGTCCTCCCAACTTAGGACAACTGTTACAGAATATGGTGGAATGAAGGTATCAATTGGATGTAATTTTGTCGATTTTCCTTGAGATCTGGCTGGAATTTTTAAAGACATGTAGATGATGGGGGAAAAGATTAAAGGACATTCTGTGGAAAGAGCAGTATATCATCTGCATACAAAGAAATGCAGTGTTAGGTGCTGTGAAGAATAGGGTCATGATTAGCTGATTTCAGGACAGCCTGGGCTACTGGTTCGAGGAACAGAGCAGGGGATTTGGCTGAACTTATATTTGCTAATGGTTCATTAGTTTTATATTTGGAGGCAAGTCAGAGACTGAGTTGAGCTCTTAAGTGCACATGAATAAAGAATCTCTGACTTGTTTGGGTGGATAATTTGTTCCCAGATTTTAGCAACTTAAAAGACTGAAAACAATAGGACATGTTATCATGCAGGAAAATCCTACTACTGAAGCATATAAACATCAAAGTATCAAAGCATTTAAATTTGACAGTTTATAGTTAACTGTCATAGCAGCTTGCAAAACCTCAGAGCACAACATTCAATCTGTCATATTTCAATACAAAGTCTAGATTAAATGAATCATTTCAACCATCAAACCAGGACTGGTCTGTAACACTGTAAAAAGAATAGAAAGAATAAAAGACAAAGCTAATATTCTTGTCTGCGACATGCCTGCTTAAACGTACAGCTTCTTGAATATTCTGCCAAAAGTTGTGTTAAGATACATTCACATTTCTGGACAAACTGAAAATTATCATTCTTTAGTATCTTTTCTATGCATAATTATGCAGAACCTTATTAACATTTAAAAAAAAAAACACACTCCTCTCATAATTGTAAGTCTTATTTTGAGCTGAAATGGTTCAGTTACTGTTTCCCAAAAAACTGGCACATAACTTTAGGGTGATTGATAATGACAGATATGACTGACTTTTTTAATATCTCTGTTTGTGGACTTTTAGTCTGAATCATCCTCGTGTGCTGCTTGCAACTCCAAAAATCTGGTCATGTGTTCAAGTCGTATGGAGCCTCGATGAATCCACTCCTTGTGTTGATTATTCTGAGAGTGACCAAAACATTACATTATTTAAATGTAACAAAAAAACATAACAGGAAAAGAGCATCAATAGTTCACACAACAGCACTGTTAAATACTGACCTGAAAAACGACCTGTATCAAGCTGCAGTCAACCACCTGCACCTCACACTTCTGCTGGACTCCATTGAGTTCAACATTCAGGGTCTGTCCAGCAGTGTAATGGATTAAATGTGGGCACGGCCAGTCCTTCAGGTATCTCCTCATGAAATACTTGTGAGGGCCGTCTGGAATGCCCTGTAATCCATCTTCCACTGTCAGAAAACGAAGAAAGAGTCTGTTACTCTCATTATTGTGTTCAATGGACATCTGATATTGCATCCTATTACTTTCTTCTAGCATTTGGTGAATATAATAAATATATTTTTTTGTAGACTAGCTGCTAAAACAGTATGCTACGACATTTAGGATGTAGTACGGATTTGGGACACAATGATTGTGTGTGCATGATATCAACAAAAAAGGGACCCACTCATTGCTCTGCAATAAAACATGAAAGTTTCTTGACCAAAATATAATGAAATAAAAGCGTAACGTATTTTTCCAAAACAGAGGTACATAAACACCCTGGACATGACTTGAGAATTTATAGTCTCTAACTCTAACAGGACACTTGGCTTCAGGTGTGGAAAAAAACACACACAAGTGTGAAAAGAGACAACTTACATGGTCTGCACACCAGGTGAAGTAAAGGTAAACCAACATAAACCGGAACGTGATCATCCAGAAAGACCAAGAACCTGGAAAATGTAAATATTTCACATTAAATCAAATCTTTACTAAGGCGTTTGGATTTTCTGTTGTAAATTGTGAGGTACTAGTTCCACTCCTTATTCGAAAACACACCTTAATCGGTTCTTTCTGCTGGGGAGCTCTGCCAATGTAGCACACCGGAACTTTCGATCATGGCACTTGACCACCACACGAGCACCAACATACAGCTGCTCCAGCCTCGGTGTGGTGTCAAAGGCGATGTGGTGACCAGACACAAGGCTCTTCCCCTTTTCTTTAAAGCTAACTTTGTACTTCAACCGTCCATCTTCTGCAAAGGACAAAATGTCAATGAGTGAAGCTGGTAAAGTCACCATTGTGTCGTTTATGCTTCAATATGATTCAAACTAATGTGGTTCTACCAACACATGAACATTTTCCAGAACGTTTTTAAGATTAAAAATCCAGGTGTACATACAGAGCGTGTTTTGAAAAGTAATTTTCTTACCTCTTGTTATTATTTCCACTATTTTTCCCCGCTGCCATCTCATGTGTCTCCTCCTTGCCAGAACCATCATGTCCACTTTGACCTCTTCGTCTGGCAAATCAGGACGGACCTTTGTGATTTCTTCAGAGCAGTGGGCGAAAGCTGATGATATTATGACAGCGGCTGGTTCTGACACTGTGGAGAAACACAAAATGTGTATATTAAAATGAATGAGCTGGAAGGATTGTAAAATATGAATGACCTGCCATAGGAATTTTTAGGGAAATAAATACATGACAGTGTTGTTACTCGCTTGAAAACATGGACAAGTCTACTGGCAGCAGATTTGCATATTTTACAAATGAAGATCAAACTGTAACATTAAATAAAATCGCTGACTGTGTGAATGTATAATTTAATAGGCTTGTAATATCACTGCCTCATCATTAGGGCACAGGTAGATCTGACTATAGTCAGGGTCCTGGGGGAGCACTTGAATGAAGCACTAGTGTGAGCACCGCCCTCATAGTTTGGATAGATGGGCTTTAGAATGGTGGTGTAAAAAAAGCTCCAGATAAGACGGGCACGCCCAAAACAAGCATCTCTTGTTTATGGAGGTGACAAGTCCCGCCCTGTGGTTAGTTGCCTGAAAAGGAGCGCCAGTGCGACTCAGCTCCCAAGATTTTCAACTTGGAGCAGAGATACAAGCCCTTATTTATTCAGCTACAACTCTAGTGGTGTGAAACAGACTTTGGAGCAAATAAATTATAAATATAAAAGATATTTAAATGAGCTAAATACTCTTATTTCTGTAGGCGTTTGTAAGTACACAACTCTAGAGCTTCAATCAGTCTGTGTTGTAGGACAATATTAGTAAAGAAAAGCACAATGGAATGGCTTTGACACAGCTAGCCAACAGAAAGTTACCATGGGTTAAACTCTCTAAACTCTTGCTGGGTTTTCCAATTTTACTGTTTAAGACTAAAAATAAGAATCACCTTCAGGTTCCGACTCCATATCGAATCAGAGCTGCTGAGGATTCGTCTTCACTGTAGAACTGCTCAGGCGTCGGTGGTGCTGATCTTATATTCAGGAAGTCTGGTCAAAACCACCACCGCTTCTTTTAGGGCCCTGAGAGAGTCAGAACTGTTCTTCTTCCTTGGAGTTTCATTTGTGGAGGGAACAGACTTCCATGGGGAAGCAGACATACTTTCTGCAAAGAAAAGACCATTGTTGAAATTGTGACTGGCAACAAATAAAAAAAACCTTCAGCTAAGATTGTTTGAATTAATCTGCAACTATTTTGTTATTTGAGACATTTTTAGATCAATAACACAAAATATTTGCTGGTTACAGCATGTCAAATATTTATGGATTTGGAGCTTGTTTGTATCATATATGAAAGTGAATAAAATATATATTTTTTTAGAATTTAATGAAATCACTTTGGGCTTTTCAGGGGAATGGAGGCAGAATCGAGGGCAGAAAAATCAAAAGGGTTGGCCAGGACAGGATGCATATTTCATCTTACCAGAATCAAATAATATATATCATTTATATTGTTTCAAATAGATTATCTGTGTTTTCTTGACAGATTCACCCGCAGCAAGTGGGGAAAAAAAAAAACAGAACAGCACAATTGGTAATGTGGGTGTTGAAAGGAAGTGGGCAGCTCTTTGTGGTGCTTCTGCCTCCGAATTCTCCATGTGCAGAAAGACACAGGGGGAGCGTGCAGTCCCAAGTTACAAAACACTCACTAAAGAGTGAGTCACGAGAGACATCCTACAACAAATGAAAGAGCAGGAGGAGTTAATAGATCATCAGAATGGTTCTCTTTCAAACCAAACATCTGATGATATGAGTGGGAAGTTTAATTCTTGTAACTGCAACATTTTTATTTTTATTTTTTGACTTAAACGTAGCATAACTGTGTCATGTGGTGCTACTTCTGCTAGATTAACATTATATATCCAGGAATTCATATCATGGACACTACTGCTGATCATACACAGAGCCACCATTCACTAGGTGTTGACCTAGTTTTATTGGATATTAAGGTTAAACTTCAACGTGGTTGAAAGCTATAATGTTTTCATTTTTAAAATGACACTATGTGCTTACCATCATCATCTCCTTCTTCATCAGTTTCTGCCCTCTCCACAGAACGCAGCTCCAAGATTCTTGTCTCCATCTCATCCACCTCCATAACCACTGCAACGCACACATGATTTAAGTTTTTAAACTCCAGTAGAGCAGGAAAGGTAATATAACTATGTACACTAGCTGGGACCACTTATTTATTTTAGCCTACACTTACACTGGTGCAGGTTATCAGAGACTAATGTTGTAGGATGATGCACAGCTACTGCATATAGAATAACTAATTACTTTTTTTCTTGCATGGTTCAATCAGGACGGATGCAGAGAGGGCATGCACCATCATATGTGCAGCAGCTGTTCTGCACAACTTCTGCATAAAGAGTGCCTCTACCAGTGGAGGATTTGGGACTAGTGTGCAGCAGAGGTGAAACATAACAGAGAACAAGCCACAGTGGAGGAAGTGACAGCTCGTCTCATCAGAAGTACATAATTCAGTTTGTCAGCCTCTATGAATTGTAGCAGTTTTAATGGAAGAGAAACATCAATATCCATCCATTATCTGTAACCGCTTATTTACATCAGGGTCACGGTGGGACTGGAGCATATCCCAGCTATTTGGGCGAGGCGGGATACACCGTAGACAAGTCACCAGTTCATCACAGAGCAACTACGGGAAATTTAGAGTCGCCACTTAACCTACTGAGTGCATGTCCTTGGACTGTGGGAGGAAGCCAGTGTACCCGGAGAGAACATGCAAACTCCACACAGAAAGGCCGCAGCCGGGGTTTGAACCAGGAACCTTCTTGCTTAACAACTGCACCACCGTGTCACCCAAATATCATTTCACTTTTCTTTTTTTTTTTATTACTGTTGCAAAAAGTGATTACATAATATAAATCAAGCTGTGCAAAACGAATGCCGGCATAATGTTTTATTCCTAATATGATTATTATTATTTTTGTAGTTTAAAATGTCTTCAAAGAAAAAGGTTCCCATGTCAGGTAAGTGGTTGGATGTTTTATGTTCAGATTTGAATACAAATAGCTGCTAAATAAATGATTTATTCGTTAAATTTTATATGTTGAAAACAATAAAGTTAGATGTAAATGCTTACTTTTTTTTTTTTTTAGATGTCTAGTGTTTCTATAAATTCAAATGTATGGCTGATTTTGTAAAACAAGTTTGTTTTTCCACCCTGCTCCTGGAGATGATGTCTGTTTTGTACAAGCTTGAAACTGCTGACGTGTGTTAACTGCAGACACATCTGTAGGCACGGTAACATTTGTATTGTTTTGTCTTGTTGGGGCTAAGAGCTAACAGTGTAGCGTTAACAGCCGTAACAGCACTGACGTCTTAACTTACCTTTGGTCTCTCTAGTAATTAGTTTGTGCGTCATTTGGCAGCACAGAGGCTAGCTGTCAGGATAGCACCACAAGCCAACTGGAGCTGGATATACAGCAGGTGTCTTTATTTTGTATCACGACTGTATACAAATTATGCAAAATGACTTGCTATTTTATCCCGCTGAGGAACTGCATTAGAGAAAATTAAGATAAACACAACCTCCTCCATCTTAGACCTTTGTTATTGTAGAGCTCGTCTTCTTCTGTTGAATTTCAGGAAACTACATGCAACAAATGCGTAATGCTGCCCCCTACAGGTCATTTGTATGCCTGCTTTGATTGAGTTAAATCTTTATTTAGAGAAGGTTGTTTCAGACCGTTTCACCATGAGTACTGATTTCAAAGAATGATCCGTAACTTCAGTTTCTAACACCTCATAGCTAAGCTGAGACCAAGTCAAGACCAGAGTGCACCGAGCCTTTCCCGCCCTTAAGTGCTAGCAGCAGAATCTAGGAGTCAAAGGTGAGCCAGTATGCTTGAACTGCAGGCAAGTTGTGAAAAGATTAACCATTTTAAGGTACTAAGAAAAAAAAAACTTCTAAATGTTAATTTTGATGATCTGAGATGAATTATTAGTGGTTTAATCAAGTCCAGGAGAGGAAATTAACTGTTCATCGCATGAGTAAGACCATGATCTTGGTCTTTTTTAAATTAAACTTGTGTGTGTCATGCAAGAGCAGGAGTTGAGCGTTGTGTCTGTGGGGGTGTTGTGTTGGAGCTCTCTCGTGACTCTAAAAGACTGAGAGTGGACTCTGACATGAACACATTATGACACAATGAGACTCTGATCACAGACACATAAATTACTGAACTCATTTTGTGTAATAATTTAGGTTTATTGCCAAAGTACTCACCATACAGCTGTATTGCATTCACATTTGAACAAGCGTCAGGTGTCCGGTTGTGCATGTTCAGTCTTCTCACAATCAAAAGTCTTATTTTGGCCTGAACTGGTTCAGTAAACACTTACCAAAACAATCCCACACTTCACTTCAGGGTGACAGTGACGGATATTACTGAAAATGTGTTTTTTAATGTCTGCGGGCTTTTAGTCTGAATCATCCTCGTGCACTTCCACTGCTTGCAACTCAAAAATCTGGTCATGTGTTCAAGTCGTATGGAGCCTCGATGAATCCACTCCTTGTGTTGATTATTCTGAGAGTGACCAAAACATTACATTTAAATGTAACAAAAAAACATAACAGGAAAAGAGCATCAATAGTTCACACAACAGCACTGTTAAATACTGACCTGAAAAACGACCTGTATCAAGCTGCAGTCAACCACCTGCACCTCACACTTCTGCTGGACTCCATTGAGTTCAACATTCAGGGTCTGTCCAGCAGTGTAATGGGTTAAATGTGGGCACAGCCAGTCCTTCAGGTATCTACTCATGAAATACTTGTGAGGGCCGTCTGGAATGTCCTCTAATCCATCTTCCACTGTCAGAAAACAAAGAAAGAGTCTCCAGCCTCGGTGTGGTGTCAAAGGCGATGTGGTGACCAGACACAAGGATCTTCCCCTTTTCTTTAAAACTAACTTTGTACTTCAACCGTCCATCTTCTGCAAATGACAAAATGTTAATGAGTGAAGCTGGTAAAGTCACCATTGTGTCTTTTTTTTTTTTTTTTTGCTTCATTGTGGTTCAAAATGAATGACTAATTCCTCACATACACACACACACACACTGCATGTGAGGTTATGTGGCAGCTGCATTTTCTAAATGTCAGAATATGACCACATTTATACCACAATGTCACACCTTCAAATTAGGTATATAAAAACAAAGTGAAGCAGCAAGTGTTTGTCATGTGTGCTTTGATTAACAACTTAAATGATTAATGGATTATCAAATAATCAATGAACTGATAATATTATGTTGTATTATGCTTGTGTTCAATATCCTGCACAATAAAAGTAGTAGTTTTCTTACCTCTCGTTACTATCGCCACTATTTTTCCCCGCTGCCATCTCATGTGTTTTTTCCTTGCCAGGACTGTCATGTCCACTTTGACCTCTTCGTCTGGCAAAGTCGGACGGACCTTCGCGATTTCATTAGAGCAGTGGGCAAAAGCTGATGATATTATGACAGCGGCTGGTTCTGATAATGTGGAGAAACACAAAATGATTATACTAAAACTAATGAGCTGGAAGGATTGTAAAATATGAATAGCTTGTCAAGGGAATAAATACAGTATGTATGTATCATCATAAAGGTCAAATGATGAGTTTCATTTCTAAATATTCCCAAACTTGTCCACAAAATATGATATGACCAGAATCTCATATCCTGATAATAATAAATATGATGATGTAGCATACTGTAAATTCTATGAATGAATACAGTTTTGATTTCTATGATTTAATTCCTCATATTAATAACATCTATGTATTTATACATTTTATCTTCTGAGGGATGTTCAACATTTGAAATATATTTTCCTGTTTTTTGTTGTATATAATTTATTACGGTCTTTGGTTTACTTCCCATTTTGCACTATTACTCAAGACAAATTTACCCTCTAGGACAATAAAATCTATTTTATCTTAAGTTAGTAGTTATATATATATATAGTTTATATAAAATGACCACATTTTCATTGCATTTACAACTGCAAAGACAACATAACGGTCTTTGCAAATAAAAGTTGCAACTGCAGCCATGATGACCTTCAAACTTTGTGATTCTTTGCCACATGCTGTGCCATGGCCAAAGCCTCCCACAACATCTGAGTCTGGGGTTTGTTTGGAGCACACAACAGTACTTTTGTGTCTCTCGTCTGTAGACTCTCTCTGTACTGTTTGACATGATTCTTGTGTAGGTGGTCAGTAGTGCTTGAGTCTGTTGTGGGGACCAGGCTGTGGCATAATTAGCAGTGGTTTGTGTAAGAAAAATCTGGTCCTGCGTCAAACATTGCATACCCACACCACATCCATGTGACAGGTAGCCTCTCTTTTAGGCATGAGCTCCGTGATTTATCTTGGCTGGTCAGAGTCCTTCTCCTGTTAAGATTGACCCCGTTCTTCGTCACAATGGCTCTCCTCCGTGTTTGTTTGTGTCGTCTAAATGCAAATGTCCTGCCTGTAGCCTGCATCCGTGAAATGCAACACAAAGCGTCATCCAAATGATGAAACACATTGCCATTAGGAGTGTGACTTGCAACACAACTAAATAAACAACAGGGCATCATCATATGACACCAAAAAATGTGATGTGGCGTTCATGTGAATGTCATGGTGTCGTTTATGGCTTTACCATTGTTGTTGTTGTTACTCGTTTGTGGTGGAGGCGTTCTTGATGTGCCACTCTTGGTGGGTTTTCCAGTTTTCTGTTTATTGTTTGAGACTGAGAAATCAGAATCACTAGAGTCACTCTCTGGCTCCCACTGTATGTCTGAATCAGAGCTGCTGAAGGATTCATCTTCACTGTAGAACTGCTGAGGCGTCGGCGGTCGCAGAGCGCTGATCTTATATTCAGGGAGTCTGGTCAAGACCACAACTGCTTTTTTTACGACCCTAAGAGAGTCAGTGTCCTCAAATCGTGTCTTCTTGCTGGAAGTTTGATCTGTGGAGGGATGAGACTCATGTGGAGAGTCAGACAAGTCCCTCTTTCTCTTGTTTTCAAACCTCTTTCCAGATATTCTCGTTGTCGTCTCATCCACCTCCATAATCACTGCAACACACACACACACACACACATTTAAAATAAGGGTTTGGATTCCAGTAGATAACCCACAAACCAGAGCTGACCATTAAACTGGCATGGTCAGTATGTCATCTATATTGTTCTATATACTTTTATCTAATCTGTGTGATGATTAGCTCCTGTTCTTGTGGCTAAATGAGTCCCGCTACTCTAGTGATATTTAAAACATATAACCATAGAGTTGTTCTGTAATAAAATACAAAATAACAAATACCAAAACTTAGCTGTTATTTACTTTTCTTCCTTAGCGATAATGTATTTTTTCTATTTGTATAGATGTTTAGCACGGATTAACTTCTTAACACAGTTCTATATTTATTTTCTATGCAAATGTTTAACTCCTCTGCACATTTTTAATTTCTCTGTACATATTTAAATTTAGATCTATCCCAGGTTAATTTTAACGTATGGTTACTGTGTTATAGGTTAATTCTAATGTATGTTTAATGTATGTTTAATGCATGTTTGCATGCTGCTACTGGATGCTTGCATTTCCTTTGGGATCAATAAAGTATCTATCTATCTATCTATCTATCTATCTGTCTGTCTGTCTGTCTGTCTATCTATCTATCTAAATACAGATGATAACGGGACACATAATGACGTTAGTAATGTAAAACTTAGCTAATAATTGTACGTTAGAAAACCTGACAGCTTACCTGATGTTGTGTCCTGATTGATGGAGTCACATCACAATCAAAGTTCAGCTAGTCATTAGTTTAGATGTCGTTTGGCTGTAGCTGAAGCTAGCTGTCAGGATACACTACAAGCTAGCTGGTGCTAAGAAATACAATTTCAAATACTTCAAATACAGTCTTCATTTTGTGTCATGACTGTAAGATTCTGCAAATTGACTTGACAGTTTTGTCCTACTCAGCATCTGTATTTAATGATATCGACACAAACACAGTTTGCACTATTTCAGACTCATGTTGTCTTGTGTTGTTGTTCCATACAGGCAGGGGCGGGACTTTATTTTGATGGGCACACCATGCGGCCAATCACATACGAGGACAGATTAGGATCATACCATCTGCAAGGAGAGAAAATCTGTGTAAAGATCATTCAGATTAGTAAACATAGTAATGTGTGTTATTCTGCAGATGCTGAGAGCTTCACCTGCTGCCACAGAGGAAGCACGTAGGGACAGCTTCATCTGCACACTGAGTTCAGGATCAGGGTCAGCTAGGGTCTGACTCTATGCTACATAACAGACATGTTGACACCTTATGAACCAGCCTGCAGCCTGATGTCCCCACTGACAAAGTCATAACTTGTACATGTTATTATCTTGTGAAGTTAACAAACAATTTATTTATTTGTGCTCACAACATGTAAATGTTTCTATCAGTGAATAGTTTCTCAAACTGTCTTTACCCATGGAGGTGTTATTGTCAGCATATTCTAGTCTGAAGACACAGATGTTTACACAGATTGGAACGTCAACGGCAAGCTATCTATTATGTCTAGGAAGGCAGCAATAGGTCTCTTTGACCCTGGCCACCACAGTGTTGAGATAGACTGGCACCTACTGTTCTCAACCAAAGCCAAACAACTAATACTGCTGAGGACCCCAAGGCCCACACGTGACCTCGTGTAACCTAAGGATAGAAAATTCCTTAACACAAACAAAATCATTACCTGGCAATAACTTCTGCACGCTAGATTTGAAAATGAAACGTGTGCAATCAGTGAAATGTGTTATGCGATTTGATGCACAGCACAGCATCAGCATAAACTATTTTTCTGTTTTCTGATGTTTTTGTTTGGCCACATCGTCGTCATGATAAATATCATTGTAAATTTTGAATGCAGCAACTCAAGGTTTAAAGTTTTCATTGTCATATTTAACATACGACTGTGCAATGAAGTGCAGCTGTAGCGCCCTCCATGCTACACAGAAAAAAGGAA
>JAAROE010000826.1:0-11000 GCA_036365135.1 Miichthys miiuy | reverse complement strand
CCCTTTTCCCTGTGTCTTTAGGTGTGGACTGGATGAATAATATGATGTGGCGCTTCGTGAAAGGTGATGCACGGGCAGCAGAGATCGATATGATTTGGGAGCTCAGTAAGCAGATTGAGGCCACACTATCTGTGCTCTGGGAGACGGTGCAGCATGGCCAGTGCAGGTAACAACATGTCAAAATGTATTTGCATAATAACAGGGTCACTGATAGAAAAGACAAGGGAAAATGATAGAGTTGACATTTAGCCCTCACCAGTTCTCTTCATCAGCACTCTCCCTGCTCATTTGTAAACCTATACTAATGTACTGTTTGTGTTGCAGCGGATTTTACTTTAATTCAAGACAAATTAATATACTATTCTCTTTTCTGTGTTCTCAGGGATTGATCAGGCACTTCAGGCCTGTGATGGAAAACCGAATTTCTGAATACCAACAACAGAAGCAGGCCAGGGCTTAAATGGCTCCTACACCTCCTTGATTTCGTTCTTCTGCCTCACACCCTTAAACCCTGTGCTCGTGTCATCTACGAATTATTTAAAGTGATAAAATGCCGTCTTTATCACCTCATTATCAAGTTTTACCTTGATCGTCTGCCTTGTCTGAAACTACCAATAAATTCTATGAATCTTAAACAATGCCTTTGTTTTTGTCTTTGTGGTATTTTAATCTCTTTAGTCTCTTGTTTGAATGTTTTACATTTAGAAAACTGTAGAAAATAACACTAATGACTAATAATTTAAATATTTTTTTTAATGTTTCCACCAGGAAGCCCTTGCACAGCCCTGCCAGTGCAAATGTTCTATTGTGTAATGTTAAGGAATATAACAAAGCAGAGTAGCAGAACGCTCAGCACAGCCAGGGTTACACTTACACTTACTATTAAAAAAAGTATAATTAAATTCTATAAACTATACTACCAAATCATGGTTTTATCCTATAAAGCTCAAATTTATGAGAAAATTAATTAAAGGCCTCATAAGCAAACAGCGGTCGTACGTTCCAGCTGCAGTAAGAATATTCATAATACTATTGATAAATGCAAAAAAAACTTTAAATATGTGGCTGCAAAGGGATTCAGCATTGTTTGGGAGGACAGTGTTAACAAAGGTTGAATCATCCAAATTAGTCTATCCAGCATACTCCCTAGCCATCCCAGCAAGAATTATAAAATAAATTAATAGAACAAATTTCAATTTCATATGGAAAAATAAACATCACTATATCAGAAATGGAGACTTGTTAAAGGACTATGAGGATGGTGGTATAAAAGCAATTGATTTTGAAATTATGAATGGAATATTGGAGATTAAATGGCTCCGCTCTTTCTTAAGAAATGATAATGCGATATGGTTCTCGCTACCTTCTCTTGTTTTCAACAAAGTTGGTGGTATTGAGTTTCTATTAGTTTGTGATTTTGAAATATCCAAACTGCCCATAAAACTTTCCAAATTTCACCAACAGGTTCTGTTAAATTGGAAAATGTTCAAGCATAATTTCAGCCCCCATAATGTCCCATTGTGGAACAATAGGGTGATATTGAGTCGGGGAGGTCTATATTTATGGAAGACTGGTTGACAAAACAAATTTGGTCTGTTATACATATAATGGATGGACATGGAAACATTCTTGAACTGAAAGATTTTAATGCTAAATATGGCATGATTTGCTCCAGTGAGATCTACAAGAAAGTCTCTCAGAATATCCCAATAGTCTTTATCCAATCGATTAAGAATAATATTTTGAACATACCAACTCCAAATTTACACAAGGTGAAGATAGGTGATCTGGACCTCGTAACGAAAAATGTAACAACAAGTTTTTAAGGCTGTACTTTGTAAACACCTTATACCCAGGTAGAACAAAAGCTCCCTCACTCTTAGAAATTATAACAAATCTGAAATATCAACTATTCGAACTAAATACTTAAGATTTCCAATCCCCCCAAAGTGTAAAGAAGTTCATTTTAAAACTATAAACAACATTTATCTGTCAAACGAATTTATGAAAGGAAGATTTAAATTTGTGGTAGAAAACTGTTATATTTGCAAAACGAATTTGGAAACGACAGACCGTCTGTTTTATGAATGTGAGACTGTCCAAAATTTGTGGAAATCTCTCCACGACCTGATCTCGTCCAGCTCCAGAGACATGGACTTCTGGTCCTCTCAAAATATTCGAACAGGAGTAATCAAAGACAAAAAAAGAGTTTTTAGTGAATAATCGCATTATTATTACAAAATATTATATACACAAGTGAATTCCCTTTGTTACAAAAATGTCTGATATGAATAAATAATCCCCATGCAAATAAACTATACACACTTATAAAAGAACTTAACCTATCCTAGACCCCTTGTATTTAATTAGTATGGATTTACTTGTTTATATGATTTCACTTCTATTGATTTTAACTATTATTTATTTGATGTTCCTCTCATTCCTCTTTCCTCTTTATATTTGTTATATGTTTGATATGTGATATACACCACAGCAATAATTTTTTGTTTGGTTTCTAATGGAGGTGTGACTTTACTTTAAAATGTATGATTATTATGTATTTGTCTGAGTTTGTCATTGTTCCTTTAATATTGTTTGTTTAAATAAAATTAAACCAAAAAAAAAAAAAACGTTCCAGCTGCAGTGTCATAATCTCGCGACAACTGCGATGTCAACAGTTTCTCACGTCACGTGATGTGGGCAGAATATTCACCGCGGCTTCATTTCAGTGGACGTATCGCCGTGTCGTACGGTAAGAAATGGACGCCTTTTGGGTTGTTTACAAATATTTAAGTCAAAATTAATAATAATTCCTCACATATATGCTCATTTTAAATACACAGCTGCAAAACTAAAGTAAGCACAAGGCACCACTGTTTAAAATGTTGTTATAATATATGAGCACAATGTTGTAGCTGTGCATGTTGATTAGTGTCCGCTCTCCATCCTCTTTATCAATTAGCTCAGCCCTTGTGTTAATTGTTTTCTGGCTTTATTTCATGACTGGCCTCTCCGAAATAAATGAAAAACAAAAACAAATGACTGTTTTTAATAAACCTAGTCTTTAATATTTGCTTATTTAGCAGAAATATCCATATTTCTCGTCTGTTGGCGGGCTAACGCTAGCCACTGCAGTCATCTCTTGTAGTCGGTTTAGCTTTAGCCTGTGATCTCCTATGATGATTATGATGCATTCAGTGTGTATACAACAGCAGTGTGTTTATATGTTACAGCTCCATGCGGCCGGGGTTGTGTCTAAAAGCATCAGCATGGAAATGTTGAAGATAGAGCAGGTCATTGTTGGCAGCGAGAAGAGATCCACCTCAGCAGAGACCAAGTCCGAGCCCGCCGTCGTCCCTCTGCAGTCCTGTAAGCTTAAACATTACTATGCATACATGATGTGATCATTTAACAGCACTCACAGTAACGTAAAGCCATGCAGTTATATCTATTTATTCCTGTTATTACACTGTAACTAATAATCAGACACCTTCATCTTATTGTGATGCAGATCAGCATGAGAGTCTGCAGTGTTTTCAGTGCTTCATCACCTTCTGTAACTCCAAAGCCAAGGAGAGACACATGAGGAAGAGCCATCGGGACCAGTACAAACAGCAGCTGCAGCAGGTAGGGGAAGGCAGACTAAATAGGCCAGGTTGTGTTTCTAGTTATGCATATGTAATAAGTTTGATAAATTAATAATCTGGTTTATAAAATATCAGAAAATAGTGGAAATGTTTGTTACAATTTAGAGTAAATACATGTATCCACTCCACCAACAGTCCAAAGTACATGTAGTATAGTATCGTAGGAAGCAAAATGCACCAAATCTTCACATTTGAGAAGCTGGGAGCTGTAAAGTTTGTTCATTTCACGTAAAGAAGACAATTTATCAGTTATTCACACTGTTGCCAATACTAGATTTTTGTGATTGATATTTTGAAAGAAAATATCTATATAATATGATATATTGGATTTAGGGGGAAAAATTGAAGAGTTGTGACCAGGTTGTGTACTGCGTGGGACATTTTACATTTTACTCCCTGTTGGAGATTACTGTCAATATTGGACAATAACATTGGCTGCATAATTTAGTCTTTTTGTGCATCATATTATCTTGGACAAAAAAGAGTTGAAATTTGGTTTGAGAATAGCTGAGGGGAAATGATGTGTAATCACATTTTGTTCTAAAAAAAAAAGTGTTCATTTTTTTTAACCAATGTTCTGCTCATTCTTTTGCAGACTAATACACTCTTTACTTGCTACACATGTGACAAGTGCTTCTCTTCCTCTGATGAACTCAGCCAGCACCAGGCCACCCACAGCAGAGAAGAGAAGCCCTTCAACTGTCTTTACTGCCGGAAAAACTTCTTCACCTTCACTGAGGTGAGGGCACATCAGGCTCATCTTTTTCTTTTTGTTCTTGGGAAATGATAAAATAATTGTTCATTGTCTATAACTAATGTAAAATGTCTTGCAGCTGAACAAACACAGACGACATGAGTGCATAGAACGACGGTGTCCCTGCAGGGACTGTGGCGCCTTGTTCCCCAGTCCTTCACGACTTCGTAATCATCGCATTGCAGTGCACCCCCAGCGCCCAGTAGTCGCAGATGACATCAACACCTACCAATGCTGCAAATGTAGCTGTGGTTTCCAGACAGAAGAAGAACTTGGTGCACCAGGAGATATTTGCTAATGATCTAAACTGTGAGATTAAGCCACAAGGCAAAAAACGTGGCCGTAAACCGAAGAACGCAGCTCAGATGGAAATGGCTGACATCAAGAAGATCAAACAAGAAGGGGAAGCAGAGGAAGGATGTAATGACTCCATAACAGAGGGATGCGCCTCCAACGATGTACAAACTGAGCTCAAGATTCCTTGTTCTGAAGCAGATTGTGACCTTACATTTCCTTCTATTGCAGCCCTGCGGGCACACAAAAGGGAAGAGCATGGGCCTCTACCTCGCAAGGCTCTCACGTGCATAGAGTGCAAGGAGAGCTACACTAGACCCGAACAGCTCAAAATACACATGGCCAGGGCTCATCGCGCTGAATACACCTGCCACACCTGTGGAAAGAGCTTTGCACGAGAGAGCATCCTAAAAATCCACCAGAACACCCACACTGAGGGCGAGGAGGAAGCAGAACAGAGATAATATATGGGGAAGAGACTGCAACTTCATCCTACATCACTCAGTTCAATCATTGTCAGAACTTCTGTCACATTCTCCATAGTGTACGTTGTAAGATTTTTCTGTGAATATTTTAGGGTGAGAGTTTTTGAAGCAAGGGTATGCAACATAAATTATGGAGGTTGTTTCTGGAATGTTATTTTCAATTCCTTTTAGAAAGACATCCTACGCTTGTGAATTAAACTGTACCAGTCTGTACATAATTATTTTTTCTGTCCATTATAAGCTCACGTCACAAGGGCCTTTTTGTTGTCCAGATTACCTCTATTGTACCTGATATGTTTTATATTCATTGTAGAGTACCTAGCTAATTCTCTCTCAAGTCTGGGAATGTTTTGTATTTAACTGTACTGTTTTATTTTCAGGAAAACTCATCACGGTGACAATTACACAGTGAATGTAAAATTCAATAAATGGACCAGAGTAGGAATCTGTACTATGAGACTTTAATGATGTAATCTCTGGGTCTTAAATTTCTCTGTCAAAAAGTAAATAATTATGGAATTAAACATTACTTACATTTCTGTGGTGTCTTTGGCTCTAAGTTTATGTGAGTGTGTGTGTATGGGTGAATGAGAGGCAACAATTAAAGCTGCTAATGTTAAAAAGTGCTAAATATTCATGGTCTGTTGTGCAATAGTGAATTTTAAGATTTACTCAGCAGCACATGTAGGATTAAGAAAACCAGTAATAATGAACAGAACTAGCAGCTTGCATTTTATTTTCTAATGCATTATTTTAGTTTAAGAAGGGAAACAGGTGGTAATGAGGACAGTCACTGTTCTACATCCAACTGCATCTCTTTGATTATTCAATGGAAGATTGTTTTTGTCCTCGAAAAAAATACTGTAGATTAAATGGAATTGTTTTGTAATAAACAAACATATCTCAACTGAAAGCTTATGAGGTTATTTTGGCCACTATGGAAAGACTGGAATAATGTAAGTGATGTGAATTTTTTCCTTTATAATATCCAGTTTTTGTGCTCACAAAAATTCAACGACAAAGTCAATTTTTTTATTGTGCTGTTAAGTAACCAAGGACATTAACTTACATTACTTATTACTTGAGTATTTTAATTTTATGCTACTTTATATTGATCTACATACAAAACGTGACGTTTGGACTACACAATTTTCAATCCATATACAAGAGTTTTATAAACATTTGCACCTGACACCAGAAGAAAAGCGACGTCGCCCAGTGTTTCGACGTAACGTCGTCCAGGGGCGGAGAAGTTCGTTTTCCCATGATGCATTTGGGTTCCTTTCTATCTCGCGCCTTTGCCTGCGCGCAGTCCATCTTGCCTCATATCGCTGCTGTCAGTCTCTACCCGCGCGCCGTCCGTGTTGTTGTAGTAAATAATGGCGGCATCGGGAGGCGGATTATCACCTCCCGCTACCGTCGCGTGCTTGAGTGCCCAAGGGGTCGCTCGGGCTCGTTTCCCGGGTCGGCCTTGCACGGCTCGCAGCAGGCTGCGGTCGGAGAAACGTATCAGACGCGGAAGATTGGGCTCGGACGACGGGGAGCTCGCTGCCGGAGGCCGAGGCCCGTCAACATCGGCCTAGCGTTGAGTGAGGATCCGTCCGCTGCGCCTGCTCGGGGTGACGGAGAAGCACAGGCGGCAGAAAGATGCGGGGTTCGACTCCAGCAGTGAAGAGGTGAATAAGCTAACTATAGCACGTCAGCTAGATGGATAACAATACGCTTAACGGGAAACATAAAGCCAGCGGGTTTGAAACAATGACACAATTTGTTTTGTTACTTACTGAAGTGTTAAAGCTAACGTAGAGCTAGTTAGCCTTAACTTAGCTTTTAAACACTAACCTAAAATGGTCATTGTAGCTAGCACGGTATGCTTCGGATAGGTTAATATATCTAATCTGATTGCTTCTGCAAATATTAATAGTTCATTGCCTGTTTTGAAATTGACGAGTTGCAACAGCCTCCCTCACACACAGAGAGACGAATGTCTGTCCAGCTGAGTTTGTTTGCATGAAAAGAACATTAGGCGGAAACTTTGGCGGTATGATAACAATCGTGGATGTGTTTTGTTGTGGAAACCGAGAGATGTCTTTTTTTTAATTTATTTTTTTTACACGTTTTGTTGAGTTTTAACCTCCCACACTGTGTTGACATCCACAGGCTGATATTCTTGTCGTAATTGAACTGCTAACTTGGGGGTTCACACTCTCACGTTGAAGATGTCAGCTGATTGCTCGGTGTTTTGAACGTCAGCCTTAACGTGGGATGCACTGGGAACGGAAACAGAAACGTTATAAGCTTAATTTGGACCATGCATTAAAAAAAAATATTCTAAAAGCTAATGTAGCATTGTCTGTGTTTACAAACAATCACTCCCATCATGCACATCTGCCCTTATTATTATTCAGACTGATGCAAAAGTGAAGTTCAGGAGCTTTCCTCAAATTTCTACTTGTATTTATAAATTCAGTCTATCTTAAATAAAGAGCATGACTCTTAATTGTGTGCACCCTGCAACAGATGCTCCAACAGCACATTGAGAGGTGAGAGGTTTGCTAGTCTATGGGTTATGGATGCTCTTTGTACAGCTGTGCTCTCCGCCGGCTAAGAGCAGGAGTCAAACAAGAGAGGACTTGAACCCGCCACGCTGCAGAAGCCTTGTTAGATAGCATTTACTTCTAAGGTGATCTCCTTTTAGGCCCGGCCAGACAGGATGGTCCATAATGATATAATGCCAAATTGGATCTAGTCGTATTATTTAATCTCCAGAGCAAGGGCTTTAGTATCTGACATCAGTTGGACTTCACTGATGCAAGCCCTTTAGAGTGGACTGTAACGTAATCACATGACTGATGCTAAAGCGTGTGGGTGCTGCTCAACTGGAGTACCACAAGTCACTCAGTGTCCCACACACTCATGTGCTCCGCGGTGCTTTTCAGTAAATCTCATTAGGGGAATTTCATTGCTGACAAATCTACAGAGTCGTTATTTTTTTTTTGCGCATGCAGATGAATGTGAGTAACTGAAAGTCAAGTTGAAGTGTGCTTGATCTGGTGTAGCGTGCAATCTTTACATCTGAGGTCAACAGATGCCTGAATAAGAGGATGCTGGAGACTGACCTTTCTCCAAAGCATCTCTTTAAACGTTTGTAACGATGGAGTTTGAATGTATATTTCCAGGACTTAGCTGTGTTCAAATATCACAATTTTAGAGGAGGATTGGGTTGAAGTGCAGTGTTTTTTTGTTGTTGTTTTTTTATTTATTTTTTATTCCAATATAGAGTGAGTGCTACACCTATGATTTATTACAGAAAAAAAAACATTTTTATTTATCTCACTCAAATTTAGACAGATGCCCTGTAATGGTGCACAGGTAGAGAATCTGCTGAGTTATTTCTCACAGCTGATTGAAACCAAAATCTGCTTCACGTGGTGCCTCAGCACTAACACTGATGCAACACTGGAGTAAGAGCAGAGAGCAGTGCTCTGATGCTGAACCACATTTTCTACATGGCTGATACCTGATAATCAAATGATGAACTCAGAATTTGGGGGGAAAAATATGGAGAATTGCATTTTCAGTTTGAGTTGCATAATATCTGCAGTGGCTTGGGTGAAATTTAACATAAACTGCACAAACTTAAGTTGTGCTTTAGCATGGTGGCAAGAAAGTGCGCCCTTGTGGGAGTTTAATTGTCTAGAAATGCTGGATATTTAAAATCTGCTATGTGTCTGTAATTATTTGGTGTTCATTTTCATCTTTGTATATAAAAGTCTTCATTTCAACATATTCACATCTTTTATTAAAATCACTTAAATGTTTTAATTTTTGTGTTTTTTACCAGGAGGAAGATTTCACTGGATTTGGGACCACAAGAGTTCGTCCACAGAAAACGTCTGGCACTGTTCCTCAGTCATCGTTAGTCAGCCAAGCAAAGCCTCCCCACGCTTCAGGTCATTCTCTGGGAGCAAAGCCTCTTGTTGGAAAAATTTTACCCAAGACTCCAAAGCGGCTCTTATTGGGAAAATTGTACCAAGGGTCCCTAAAGAAGTCCAGGATGCTAAAGACAGCCAAGAAAAAGACCAACAAATACCCAAAGTGGTTATTAAACTGCATGGCAAACAGGTAGCTCTCACTGCGAAAGCCAAACATGCAGATGTGCAGCCCTCAGGTAGACAGAGCAGTACAAGATCAGCTGACATTTTCAGGAAAACAGGAAAATCAGCAGACTCAGGCAGCAAGCAAAACCAAACAGCCGCTACCTCAGCCGGTAGCCCCAAGCAAGAAAAGCCGGTAAGCGCTCTGACAGCAGTCAAGGGTGCAGAAAAGGCTTCCAAGGTCAAAGAAGAAGGTGAGGTGTCGGAGGACTCGTACACAGACCAATCCCAGCCACAGAGATCTGTCAGCGCATAAGGGGCTTTCGATTTGGGAACACCAGACGCACATCTCAAGCAGTAGCTCTGTCATTCACATCGTTTCACAAACGGCAGAGGAAGAAAATTCCTAAGGGTATGGGTGCCTCTCGGAGGCTGGAGCTGAGGCCGGTGCCCAAAGTGGAGAAGAGGCAGCAATGCCTCTGGAGTGTAAAGGTGCAGATTCTCCTGAAAAAAAAGTGCACAAAAGACAACGCAGATCCTTGTTTGGAAAACGAAAGGCACCAAAAAAAAACCTTTCCATCATTGATCGCCCACGACTGAGTCGTAATCGCACAAGGCGTGTTTTCTACACTTATGTAACAGAGCCCATTCCAGCCACGCCCACGCTGGATGTGACTGAGCAGCAGGTGCGAGGTCAGAATATCACTCCATCAGAGGGTGAGCCAAGCTCCATTTCTGAACAAGCCCAGCAGAGCTCAAACAACTCCACCCCTGTAATGAGTGCACGGTCGTCCCGTGTTATCAAAGTTCCGAAAAGGTTCTTGGACGAGCAAATGATTCCCTTCCCAAAAGGTTCTCTGACAACGTGGTTGAAAAGTCAACAGAGAGATGACGGAAAACCAAGTCCGTCATGTCATGAGTCAAGCTACGACGACAGCTCGCTGCCATCAGACAGCGACTCTGCATCTGTGGTTGACAGCCCGTCCTCTGTGTCAAAGTTCCCATCAAAGCCCAGTCAAGGCTCGAGTCACCTAGAGATCTACAAGAACCTCAAGAAACTGACCTTGAAACTTGCAGAGAAAAAGAAAGGCCAGCCCGATGCTCAGGGGGATTATACACATGAAGGTGACAGATTGTCCTCTCATGTCAAGAAGAGGCGGAGGTCAAAGATCATGATGGAGGAGATGGACTCTCCTGGTGTTGTGAGGAAACTAGCTGTGGTGGTGAACACTGATGTGGAAGCTCCCTCACACGTGCCATCAGCAGACAAAGGCAACAACAGTAAGGATGGTTTCTTCTTTTGATTTTATATATATGTGTGTGTGTGTATAATATAATATGTGTGTGTGTGTGTGTATGTATAATGTACATATACAGTTGAGTTCAGGTGAAACTGAGAAAAGTCAGCAGCATTTTTTATTTATGCAGTTTTTAAGATGTTTTAGCTGCATTAGACGGGTCAAACTGGAAAAAGTCAGACTGGAAATATTTAGTGAAGAATACAATCAAGAGATGGAAGAGATAATTTCAGAGGTGTGTTTTCAATAGGTGGCTCTACAATAATGAGATGTTTGGTTGTACATTATCTAACCAGACTTGCTTTATTCACACCGTTTGGTACAGATGAAGCTGGAAGCATGACCGGGGAGAGTCGCGAGGCGTTGGAAGTCAGCGGGCCGAGCCATCGGATTGGTCTCAGTGGAGCCAATAAGACGATGCTCCA
>JAAROE010000823.1:0-13853 GCA_036365135.1 Miichthys miiuy | reverse complement strand
TGTATATTGAATTCAAACAGTCATTATTTACTGCTACATTACGACACATTTACAAACCACACACAACTTGTACAACCTGACTCTGCCTCATTTCAGAAGAACCGACGCAAACTTTAAAATCAGTGGAAATGCCACCAGATTTAGTCCTCACTACATGAATTCAGTGATCAGTCATAACAGTCATGTTACGCTCCAACGTTTCAGAAAACGTCGACATACCTTTGCTTCCTAAAAATGTGTGCTTGTTGGCTAAATTTCAACTGGTAAGGCTAAACTTATCACAGGACTAGGGGAACGGTGAGAAATATAATTTGGTGAACAAGAATTGGTTTTATCTGCCCCGTATCAGTTTCATGTGGTCATGCTAGCCAGGAAAAACCCCCAAAAAAACACATGACATGAAAGGATTAAATGGTTATTTGACCTTTCATTTCCTGAAGATGTGAATATTAAAAAGGTGTGTGGGGTGGAGAAGCCTCTGTGCTGGCCTTCAGTTTATGGACCAATGTGGATGGCTTTGGCTTTTCCAGTCACCTGACGCTGTTCCAGTTGTGGGCATTTGACAGCAACACCCGAGAAAAGACAGGAAATTAGTGCTGGAGCAGAATTTCACTGCTTCTAAACTAACATTTAAGAAGTAACCTCGCCTTTATATTAGCTTTATATTATGTTTAACTTATTTTTATCTGTATTTATATCTCATCCGATTACCTACCATGTGCAATATTACATGCCGTCCGATTACTTACCATGCAATATTATTTATATCTGCCACTTATCTTTGCAATGTTATTTATATCATACCATGTACCTCTGCATTATTTATATCATGCCACTTTCACCTTTAGTACTCACCCTTGCACATCTGTACCCTTGTATGTTGTTTGTTTATTGGTTTTCTTATTTACTGCATAGGCTGAAGGATACTTTGGTCTGTTGTTGTTTTGCCTTTTCTATTTTTATTTTTATCCTCTATTGTACTTCGACAGTGTATATTACACCCTTGCTGATGAAACAAAAGAATTTCCCCATTGTGGGATAAATAAAGTATAATCTAATCTAATCTTTATGTTAAAAAAATAAATAAATAAATGAAACCCTCTATAAAGGTTCTTTTCATTTTGACTGGTATCTGTGATGTCAGTGTGATAACATAAGTGGAGGCGGTTATGTCTGATCTCAGTGGTTAACACTGAAAAATGCAAACATTGTACAGAATTTAAACAAGGAAATGATTTCAAGCCCAGATGTGAGCCTGGGGGTGTTCTGCACTTTTAAAACAGCAGATATCTTTAAGAGAATTGTGAGTAGAATTATAGTCCCAGTTCACGATTATAACACAGTAAAGGATCAAATCACATGAGCATTTTGTTTGTTTTCCTATAAACGAATGAAACTGAGAACGTCTCTAACGCAGGTGTCCTGGCCTTCAGGGGATTACCTGCTGTTTGTTTTTGGTGAGCGTTAAACTCAGAAATGTTGCAATGCTCCTTTTCCTGCTGCGTTGCACTGAATCAGACGCTCCTCTTTGCCAATATTTCTTTGCCATTGTCAGCTCAGTGACCTCTAGCGTATTATAATCATGTTACGCTCTGCTTCATATGTTAAACCTCATCTCTACGGCCTGTTGAATGAATAAAGGCGCTGTTGTTCTGTTATGTGTACAGCTACACACTGAGAACATTGTCTGTAGGCAAAGGGTGCTGTGAGGACAAGACATCTGACACATTCATGTTGATTTATCTTCATTCTCAGATAAAAATCTATTATTTAATTATCTATCACATTGATTAAGGTCAAAGCTTTTAGTTTTTTGTCTTGTCCAATACATCCAAAAACAAAAATATATTTAAAATCAGTCAAACTGTCTGCAGTTAGAAAGAAATACGCTTTGGGATATTATCACTTTTCATTCATTCATCAAATTTACACGTGTATATATAATTAAGGTAGTAAATAATTAGGTACAAAATACTGCGTGACTTATGAATATTACTTATTTAAAAGAAATACTTATTTTATAATATTCATTTAATATTTTCTGTGCTTTTAAATCCTGCTTGATAAATAACAGAATATTATCAAAGATCATTATTAACTGATTTGAAATTGAAGTAGACTCTTATTACTAAATGTTTCAAAGATAAATCATGAAAGCTCTGCTTCATTTGCAGCGACATGGCCCTGTACAGCACACACACTCGTACAGTTAAACATTAAACAGTGATGCAGAGAGACTTTACTCACCACTAAAATGATTTAGGTCCAACCAAAGTAGCACTCTTTGCTCTTATGCCCTCATGCACAGTGACATAAACATATACACACATAACTCTGCATGCCGCCTGGAAAATGAAATTGGTCCGCTCGGCCAAGCAGCTTTGACGGCGGAAGTTTTCTGATAAAACTAATGAACTGGACTGCTGTTTTAGATAAGAGTAAGAATTTATGGTGTGCTGCTTATACATGACTTACAGTACTTAATTAGTCATAAACTTTTTTTATATATTAGTTTAGTAGTGAACTGTTTTAGAGCCTAAGTGATTAGTCAATACACTGATTCGTAAGTTGACAGAAAATTCTTCTGCAACAATTTTCACAACAGATGACTACTTTAAGCAATTTTCAGGAAAAATGACAAACATACATTGTTCAACGTGGTGAGGGCTGGACAAACCGAGCAGTGTAAACACGTGTATAATCAGTCATTTTATGGCAGTTTACAGACCAAGCGATTAATCAATTAATCCAAACGATGATAGTCCCACAGACATGACTGTTACCGCTGGTAGAAAAAGGTTTGGACACTTGCCTGAGTCAATATGTAACTCCTCTGGGCTTCCTCCATGACTACCAGACTCGCATTGATGTAGTCATTCTCCGTGTTCTCCAGCTTCACCCGGCTGTGATCAACTGCGGGCGACAGGAGAGAAAAGTATTTAGGATCGGGTGTAAACGGACGGACACAGTTAAAGGTTTAAAGAAACTAAAGACTGCAAACACTTGAAGTGAACTCTCTCCACCTACATGGACTGACGTCTCTGTATCTGTTTCTGTTCCGATTCTCTGGATACTTTGCCACTTTGTAGGAGCACTCGTGGGACTGATTCCTGATTTCCTGAAGACAAAAGAAGAGATTGTTGAGAGAGCAGAAATCAGCAGACACACACAACAAGTGTTACATTACATTAGCTGGCACACACACACAGAACTGTGTGCACACTTGATATGAACACAGCCAGAAGATAACCAACGACACAAACTTGTTTGTCCATTAAGCACAGTCACTATCAGCAATAAACATCATAAAACTCGTCATAAGTGTGAACAGTAAACACGTAGAGCCGAGAGCAGCTCCATCACAGTGAGCTTCACGCACATGCAGACTTATGACACTTAGGACTAAACGTTACGGTAACATTTAGGTTACATTAAAGTGCTGCAGTGTTCGGATAATTTCAAACAAACCCTTAAAATGAGCAAAAACACGACGAATAACGGCCTACGTGTGGAATACTTGAGCTAGCCCAACTCTTAGCTTGCTAATTAAAACGCGCGCTTCAAGTACTGACTATTTACGTTAGCTCCGTGCTAGCTATGCTAACAGACTTACTAGATAGAGTTTTTGCCACCGGCCCTCTGAGTCTATGTCTTCAAACTCCATTTTCACCGTGACAGTGTCAGCCTCTTCTAGTTAAAGTACGCGTAGTTAGCTGTCCGACTAGTCTACTTCATTACTTTATTGAGGCTCGAGAGGCTTTTGGTTAGAGTATGTCACTTCCCTGCGCTAACGAGCCGAAGCTAACTGTTTGTCCGCTGTCTGTGCTGCAGCTGACATCTGAACAAGTGCAGTGTGCGCATGAGCGAGAGAGAGAGAGAGAGAGAAAGAGAGAGAGAGGTCCTCCGGTAGCTGTCAAAGCAAACGCTGCAAAGATATTCAGCGAACACGCGAGATGTCAAACCCCCATCCTTAAACTACTGCAATTCATCTCTTAAAGCAAGTGTCTTCAACCAGGGGTCCGTGACCCCTAGGGGCTCCGCAGAGGTACTGCAGGGGGTCCGCCAATTATTGCCATAATAATTGACAATTTTGAGAAAGTAGAAAAATGACCATAAATGATCATAATTATGTAACTTTTTAAAATCAATCATATAGGCTAATAACCCAGCATATAAACAGGTTAGGAATAAAGTAAATATAAAACTTATAATAAATGTGACACATTTAAAAAAAAATGAATTACATGTGGGGGTCGCTGTTCTGTTTCTCTCTCATCCAAAAAAGGTTGAAGACCCCTGATCTAAAGAGAATAAATGTATTCAATTACCAGACACGTTTGTAGTTACTTTTTGTTGTTACAAACATATTTCTGTTCTACACACATTTGTATATGTTTTTTTATTTGGAGAAATCTCTTGTGTGTAAATGAATTTCACAGTTCATGGATGTTTCAAATCATATTAGAACTTTATCTGAATGGGTGTATAATGGGTATTATGTGCTGTAACTAATATTGAACTATATAAATAAAACTGATTTGATTGGTTTTGTCTGACCAGCAGTCCAAAACACAGGATATTCTGTTTAGTATCATAGAGGACGACAAAAAAACAAAATTATTCACATCTCCGAAGCTGGGCCCAGTCAGTTTGGGTCATTAATGTTTGTAGAAAATAGGCATTAATCACCAACCAAAATAGTTGCTAATTAATGATCTATGAATTAATGATTAATGGTCATTGCAATAATCCAGTAATTGTTTCAGTTTTGTAATCTATTTTATAAGATATCAGAATTTTAGGCGAGAGCGACATTTTGAACAATTGTTTATAAACAGTAAAGTGAACCTTTTACAGGTCTCAAAGAGGCTCCTTGACAAAGGATGCTGCTGTTATTTCATATTTAATTTAATTGAAAAATAACAGTAACTTTGAAGAAATATTTACAGCATTAACATATCCTACATATTTAGGATGTATCTATAAAGGCAACATTTCATGATTTAATTCAACTGAGGTTTAAAATTAATTTTTCACTAACAATAACATCAGTGACACACACTTTGTTAAACAACACCATAAGACAGAGAAACATGATGCTCTTTGTGCCGCACAAAGAACACTTCAGTAATCTGATTCTCATGGGACTGATTACAGGTCAGCACAGAGGTCAAAAGCAGCATTTCTAATGTTTCAGAGCTCCTGAACACTTTTCCTTTCCACTTAAGACAGAGCTGACTGACTGGTCATTTGTCTTTAGAAAGACAGATGAGAAAATGTCTCTTGAGGATGTTTGCTTCGTCCGCATAAAGACACCTGAAGCGATGAGATGATCCTGAGACTGATCATCTGCATACAACCACTGTTTCATCCAAATGTCAAGAATTTAAGGGAACTGTGAACATCAGGATCGGCTTCATCATCCAATATAGAACTGATAAGATAAATATAGCACAACGTTCTCCTCGAGGAAAATGCGAAAATGCTCAAAAACACTCAAACATCTTAATCTGAAGGATGAAGTTTGACTTTGTTGTGTGTGTTTTCTCAGAGGATGTGTAAATAAAAGACATGTGAGGAGTCTGCAGGCAAGAAATGTGAGATTAGAGAGCAGGACACAGTGTGTGCTTGTGTTGGGAAGATGTCTCTATTTGAGGACAAAACCCTGCTCCCAATGAGTTAAAATACTTTTATTTTATTGACCACAGTCAGGATTAATATAATATTTACAGATGTGTTTGGGGCAGTCTGAGTCTGTAGGGAATGAATGAATAATGTCTCTATCTGATGGAGAGACATGATATATGATGAGTGTAAGACGAGACTTCCCTCCTGTGGCCACAGGGCGACAGTGTTTCCTCTGCTGGATGAACACAGGCTAGAACTGACAACGTGTCAAGTCAACGACTGCTATCAGGAAGAAATGTTCCGGCTAAGCAATGTGGTTTATAAATAAGAGCACACAGCAGACAAACCTATTGAGCGGCAATGTAAAAGTATTTGGTGTTGAAAATGTAATAGCTAGATTATTTGTGTCTCCATTTCTAGATGTGTGGATTAACTATCAAACATTTACTCCTGTGCTGTACGGGTGAAGTCCTTGTACTTCACTTACTTTACTTACTTTATGCTACCTTATACTGGCAATGCACTACCTTACAGATGAAAATATTATGATGTTTACTCCACTGTATTTATTTTGCTATAATAAATACAATAAATGGTAAATGGACTGTACTTATATAGCACCTTTCTAGTCTTCAAAGCGCTTTTACAGTACATATCTCATTCACCCATTCACTCACCGATGGCTCAGCCTTCGGAAGCAATTTGGGGTTCAGTATCATGGGATCGGATCAGTGGACGACCCGCTTTACCCCTGAGCCACAGCCGCCCACTATAGTTACTATTTACTTTGAACATATTTACTTTGAACATATTTACTCTGAATATATTTACTTTGAATATATTGTAATTCAAAACAGGACACGTTTAAAATATGATTTATCATTATTATTAAACAACCCAACAGTTGTTACATTCAACTGATGCATGATTTATTGATGATACATACATATTAATAATTCAATAATAATTAAAGCTGCAAGCAGCGATGTACGGGCCCTCGCACGTGCGCACGTCGGGGTAGGCGCTGGACGCTGTCCCACGCGCATCGCACACCCGTCCGTCAAGTGTAGAGCAGGCCGCAAGTATCCCCAATGGCAGGGGTTTTTTGAAAATGTGTAGGGGGCGCTATAGAGCCTTTTAGTTCCGCCCACACACGATACCCTTCACGTATGTACGAGGTCGTCAGGGTGGACGTGTGTGCCAAGTTTCATGACGTGCGATGATGAAAAGGTGTTCAAACCGCAAACGCCATCACACGACTTTCGCCGCCTGGCCACGCCCACACCGTATGAGGTGACGTCATTGTTTTCACCAGGAAGCATCACCAAGTCCTGAAGCCCTACATGAGCCAACTTGATGACACTGCAGCGATCCAGATACTGTAGGCGTGACACCTTGACACGTGAAGCGTGACATTTCCAACCACCAGCAGGTGGCGCTATAGGTGAGTGTCACTATGGGCATATGTGCGCGTTCAGGCCGTGTCCAGCGTCCACCCTATGACATTTGGTCAGGATAGGACAATGTATCCACAAGTTATAAGCGACTTTGTGTTATGTGGCGAGTAGTGGCAATCGTCCAAGTTTGAGGCATCGCCACGCCACGCCGTTCAGACTTCAGGAAAAGTTTTCGATAACTTTTAATTCCCCATGAAGAAGAGTAACCTGGGCAAGTTTGAAGCCGTTACCATTTAATCTGTAGGACGAGTTCGATCATATGCGAGGTGTGGAAATGGGCACCAAAACGCAATTTCCACCCAAAATGGCCGACATCTGGCACCATGGCGTGTACCGAATTTTGTCGTCCTACGCCAGTCACCCCATTTATTTGGCGTTTTTGGAAATTTGTAGGGGGCGCTATAGAGCCATTTTGCGATGCAAATGCACACGACCGCTAAATTATCGAATTTTTTAACAGGCATGACGCGCGGGCGAAAATCCGTGACTTTTCGCGAACGTTACGGGCACGTAATTCGTTCCAGAACAGGCTGTTATGTGTTTAGTATTACTTTAAGTGTATTTTATTGTTGAGACATTTTACCTTTGTTAAATTAAATTCACTTTTAAAAGTAATGGAGTATTCTTACAGTATTTCTTTACATTTTTAGGTAAGTATAATCTCCTTAGATTCATTTCGGCCAAGTGGATGCCTTTTATTGTGAAAAGCGAAAATTCCCGACCGGAAGTTTAAATGTTTTTACAGCTCTTTTGTTGTCCGGCTTCACAGCAGCAGTCAGACTCGGTCGGGGAATGCAGCTCGGCTGTCCTGCGAAGTTTTCTGCAACCAATTTCTAAACTCCGGCTGACTGAGACATGGAGACGGCGGGATACACTTCTGTCGTGAAGTAAAGGCAGAGCAGCGGACATTTAACGGTGAGTGTGTGTCAGGGTGATGTTCACAGGATGAAGCGGCTAACATTTGGTTCGTATCACACACATCACAACTTCCTCCTCTTCTCCGAGGCTGACGACGAGCTAACAGTTTTTAGCTTCGTTAGCTCGTAAACTGTCCTCGTTAAACTCCAGGTCGACAGAAATCCTCTGCTGGAACCAGATAAAGTTTTATGACCTTTAAGATTACTGACTTAGATGAACAACATTGTCGATTTAAACGTCTTACGAGCGAGCAGACAGCACAGCTCAGCTGCTCAGCAACTCTCGGGCGATTAAAGTTAGGCACTAGCTTCCTGCTAGCCAAATCTGATTCTGTTAGCTGACTAGCTAGTTAGCCAGGAGGAAAGTGTAAACAGTGTTCGGTCCTCACTGTGCCGAGCGACAGCCACACATGTAGTGCTCATTTTATTCGACTGTGAGTTCATGTAACGTTGTCAGCACTTGTAAAACACCCAATTTCTGTTAAACCTACGTGGGCTGGTGAGGAATACCGCTCCCCTCAGTGGGACACATTTATTTGAGTTGAACGTGCTCATAATAATCACTTGAACGTTCAGACAAATAAATTATCGTTTACTCAACGTTTATTTTGCATTTACAACTTATAAACAATTTGTAATATAATTTGTGTAACTAACAGAGGTTTGTTTGTTTCCTGTAACTATGCAGATTTTATTTCCATTTTTAATGTTACAATATGTTATGTTATTATTATTGTTAATATATATACAATAATAATTAGTGCAGGCAATGTTTAGATCATTTGGTGTCCTAATTTGAGTATTTAGTTATTTTTGGTTCATGTTTTTACAGTAAAGTTTTCGTGTAAAGTCAATTCTAAGGTACTTTTACAACCGTACCTGTGTCCTGCATTGTAAACCTGACTTGTTTGCAGTACATTTTCCCTCTAACAGTATTTTTAAATTGGTTTTGCTACTTTTACTGATGTGAAATGCTTCTCCCGCCTCTGGTGGCTTGTTATTAATCATGGCTCAGTGACCGTGAATGCTCTCCTGCACTGTTTTTCCGTCTTTGTAGCGCAGTCGACAGTCCTTCCTTATTTACTGTGCCACTTTTTTTATATAGCGTGCATGATAAATTAATCGGAGCCGTCTCCTCACTCAGTCACACTGCTCGGTTCCAGGACAGGACATTTTTAAACAATCTATTGTTCCTGTACACAAATATTGACATGTTAGGTTATTTTTAACATATTCCATTGTTTTCTATCATTTGAGCCACGGATTATATCTCCAAGCTCATACGTTTCATTTTACATAACGCAACTGTTTTGCTGTAACAAGCTATTCTTGTTTTTCTTGTCACTTATTGACACAGAGGACACCCCCATGTTTGTAAAATGTCAAAACAAAACTAAAAGTCTCTGTCTGAACCAGGTTAGGGTTGAATGATGTAAGCTTGCTGTTTGTGCGAGGAACAACATTGTGATCACATTTTCTGTTCAGTGTGTTTGTAGAATCTCTATTGTTGGTGTGCATGTGACGGACACACGAGACCCAGAGGTCGTGGATTTTTTTTTTTTTTTTTGCAATAACATCCTCTATCTACAAGCGACTGGTCACTTATCTCGACGTTACCTTTGGTCTGATGAAGCAAATATTTGTGCACCAGGCACAGATTGGGAACATGTTAACATCATTTTTGACTGCGAGGGATGGATTTTCTACTTTCAGGCTTCTGTGTGTTTTGTGACATGGTCACCACATGGGAGAGGATAAGGTGAAGACGAGGTCTCCCGGCAGAGATTGTAATCAAAGAGTCAACATACAGATGTAAATTTGAACACCGTTTTGTTCGTCTTCTTATTACAGGATGTCTTTCAGCTCATTCTGCAATGCAACAATAAGTGTAATTTTATCTTTCATATAAATATGAAGAGGCGGGTTTCAAAGCAGCTGTACTTGCTTCAGTGTGGGCGTACAAATGAGGTCAAAAGCTTAAAGTTTCTAGCTAGATAAATTTAAAGGGATCGAGTAGCTTCAATAGTGAGCCCCGGCGCTGCTGCTAAACTGTGAATAGTCGTTGGAGTCTCTTTCAGTGTAGCACAGAACAGAGCTGTCTCCCCATCACACCATCCATCTGCTTCCTGACCCCTGCTGTTTGCGGTGAAAAGACTTGAGCAGAAATGCAGACAGCACAGAGACATGGCATGGCAAGCAGTGATGGGAATATGCATGATGATGACGAGAGGGCTCATGGAGTGTGTTCCTCAGTACGACCGACTCTGTCTGTGAAATTGGATTTAATCCAACATTTGGTTTCAGCCACAGATGATGGAGGACGAGAAGAAGTCATTGAGACAGTGAGGAGGGTGCTTCTGGGTTTGGTCAGGACATGTCCATCTTGACCTGACATGTTTGTCCCCATTTTGATGCAGCTCATGTGATCGACGCTCCTGTCACACACTGTTCTGCTGGCCTCCAGGTGGGTTGGCAGGTAAACATGGATGTAGACAATGAATGTAAACACACACAGAACCTTTTTGTTTGTTTAGGAAGAAGACATTCTCTTCCTGGTGGTGAGGGCCCAAAGCTGCACATGTGGCTCCTATTGTAGCTCAAGCCCACCGTGCAGGCTGTATGACAATTTTTGCATGGCGGCCATAGTCAAGATTGTTGTTTACATGACCCAGAAGTGCTAGTTAGCAGCTCTTTGCTGAAAAATCCAGCTGTCATTGAAATGAATAGGCAGTTTAGACTCAGAGAATACATCATCGGTAATGTGGCTCTTCTCCTTCATGGTCAGAACCCCACTGGGCTGCGACCATGTCAACTGCCTTTGGACATGATGAACTACATTATACTGTAGAGAAGTTTGTGAGCTAATCATCGCATCCCGAGTTTTAATGAGTCTCATTTAAATGAAGCCGTTGCCTTGATGTACCACATGCAGTGGAAAAGTACCTTGTCCTGTTGGCTGTAAATCAGACTGTTTAGTAAATAGTGCTGAAAGCAGCTTCACAGGCTTTCACTCCAGTGCCTCCTGTCCCCGCTCTGTGCTGAACGTCACACATTCTTATTATACTTTGGCTGGCAGATAATAGGCTAAATGGAGATTCATTAAGCTACAGGATTATTTCGATGTCTGGCTGACAGAAAGTTGGCCTGCACCTGATGAATGCCGGGCAGTCTAACAATGACTCTTCTTTTTTTTTTTGCAGTGTGAACTGGCTTCAGAGGGATGTCATGTGCTGTAGACGGCAGTGACGGTTTCCAAAAAGCCGAAATATTTCCTCTCAGTGTGGCACATAAACAAGTAGCTTTTTGTCATCCAGTCTGCGGGCTGTCTCTCTCTCGAGCCGTAATAACTGAATGCATTGTCATGATCAGGAAGTCTGTCGTCCGGCTGGAATGTCACCGGAAATTAGTCTACGTGATGAACGCTTTGAGCCGCCCGCACTTCCAGTGTTGGGAGCTTATCATTGTTTGGGGAATTTCTTTGAAGGTAGCTACCAAAATTACAAGATCCCAGGATGCCTACATCCTCTATAAATTTTGCACTTCAGCATTGAGAAACGCAGCATGGATCTCTTCGTAATACACTCCTGATTACCCAAAAGTAAGTGTGCAGAGTACGTACAGAGACTCAGTCCTTGCTGCATTGGCCCAGGGTTTGATTCCAACCTGTGGCCTGCTGCATGTCATCCCCTCTAAATGTGGACGGTGTGCACCTTCAGACGTTTTATCACAAACAGTATATAATAACACTTGAATGAATGTATTTTATATAAAATACTTCATGTTGGCCACTATATTCTGAAAAATGCAGTGTCGGTATGACTGTAATGCAAAGAGCACAGAGCTCATTCTACCTTGCTTGCTTCCCCTTTTTATGTTCTACTGAGTGAACCAGAATTACTCAAGTAACCATGAGTTTCATTCTGATGCTCTGATGCTGCTGCTCTTCTCTTTAGTGTTAATGTGAATATTAAGGAAAGGATGTTTCATTAGGAGGGAGAGCCATGCTCTGTTTCTATCTTATTAACAGCCCTAAATATTACAAAACATTATTTATGAACTAGAGTTTGACGTGCCAGTGTGCAGTCACAGACCTGTAATATAAAATGCTCCATTGCAATTTGGTTATGCACCTAATTGTCTCTTTGCAAAATTACAGGCAGTGGAAACCTGGATTTATTTTGTTTATTGCAGCACAAGAGCCAACATGTTATTGCTTTCGTGGTCTGAAGGGCCATACTTGTTAAAACCATTACCACAGAACCCCCGGGTGACACATTGTGTTACTATTTTTTCCCCTTCCATCTTCCTGACACATAAATTATAGTACATCTCCCCCCAAAAAATCGAGTAACCTCGCGTTGACCTGTCCCTTCAGTAGGAACAGATTTAAATCATATTACAATGGTAATCATGGTGTAGCATCAGCTGATGCAAACAGTGATTTCTGAGTTGACTGAAGGTTGAAACCGTTTATTGTGCCGCAGTAGGCTTCCTGTCCCGGGGTTGTCTCGGGAACTGGGACACCATCCCAGTGTGTGAGCCGCGGTTTACATGTGATTGCCCCAGGCCACAAAACTTGAATACATGCATGTGCGTGGACACACACTGACCGCAGTCACATGGAAAGTCCCACTCACTGTCAGTACAGTGCCGAGGCAGGCTTTTCCAGTTTAATTAGGCCTTGGGAGTGCAGTTTCACATTGACTTGTGGGTTGCATGAAATTGTCTTGTTAAAATTTCCTCCCGCTCACGTGACTTGGCGGTTGACCCAAGACATCATCAGGCTTTGTTATGACGTGGAATTATAGTGTTCAGACATGTCTTTAACTAGCACCAGACACACGGCACGGTGCAAGTTATCTCCGTGCTCACCAGCTTCATCATTAGAAAGGCATTTTCTGCTTTCATAGCTCCCGTCACAGTTCAGTGCTCGCCGGTGCTCATAGATGGATCTGGAACTTTCCGTAAAACTCTTCCTTTCATGTTGTTGCTATTAAAAGCTCATTCGTTTAAACTTGTATACACATGTTAGTAGAGTTTGTCAGTACTGGTTTCCAGGCTGCTGCCCTGTGCCATGTCTCCAAGTTCAGCACAGTCCGTCTTCGCATGAGTGGCGTCATTCCTCTCCCCAACACACCTCGTCTCACATCACCTCACACCGTCTGTCGCGTTAACCTTTGCCATTTGGTGTTGTTCAAACTTCCCATGTCGTGTGCACGCTTTGGCTTTTTTAATTGTGACTTATAAACTTTCAGAGCCGCTAATTAAAACACATTGGCTGCAGTGCTAATTGCTTGATGAGATGCAATTATGGGTTAGACTAAGGTTAAGAAAAACTCATTTATCTTTAGTTCACAGTTCAGCACATACGTTACCTTGACGTCGAATTTATGTTGTCGACTAAATATGGTTGCGTAGTAACATCTCCACACCCGTGTTTGTTTTTCTCAGCAAAGTCTATTTTGAATGACACTCAAATTACAAGTGTGCTGCCTGCTAGATAATTGATGTAGCACCTCGAAATACTTGTCGAAGCTTCTGTTTATAACAGAGGTGATCTGCTTTAGTATATGTGCAGACGTACTACTTCACATAACAAATTATAACTTATAATTAATGAGTACAATGCACTATAGTCTCTCTGGCTATGACATCGCTGTGAGTGCTCCATCTATTAACATGTTTGTCTGTGTCTACCTTCCTCCCACTTAACACCTCGATTCCACCGGGCACAGCTCGGTGACATCACGCCCACGCTGGTGTTTTGGTCTGCCCTTCACACAGCTTCATGGGGAGCATTTCAGAAGCAGAGCGTTTTGCTTTCAGGTACAGACATTGTGTAAGAACGGCC